>JAODUP010000991.1:95000-133949 GCA_025642065.1 Paralvinella palmiformis | reverse complement strand
ATCCTGGCGAAATAGGAAGGAATTTTGACGAACGGGTTTATTCCCACACAGCACCACCGCATCCACTCACACACGTACATTAGCACCACCGCATCCACTCATTCATGCAGCACAATATATAAATCCCCGTACTGCAACAATATTCTTCATATGAACGTCACTGAAATATATATTCACGAATATTAAACTAAATAAAGCGTTCTCCTTAACTACGATTTTATCCACATTATTCGGTATATATTTTTTGCATTTCCAATATTCGCTCTCCTGATTGCAAAGTTCCCCCCCTCCCTCTGTTATGATTTATTTGCTATTCACAGCAAATGTCACGGGTCTCGCTTAATGCTAACGTCATTATAACGATATTGCTTCTGATTTGTTAAAGAAGTGACAAATAATTATCCAGCATAAACCACTGAGTTGGCTGAATATACTTCATATATATATATATCATTCTACTTTGATTTGAACGATTTAGATTATCAGCAATTTAACCCTAGTTGATGATGCATCTATAATACCACATCCTAGTCTTGGTTCCAAATAATTTACATACCTTGTTACACTTGATTTATCATCAAACTTGATATATGGTTATTAGGTGAAGAACTAAGTGCTGATGCATTACGGTATGGATTTAGCTTAGTCTCACCTTCTTTTAAAGGGAAATTAAAATGATGAATACTCAGATAAAACGGATGTTATTTCAGGTGAGAGGGTGGGGGGTATACAGAGGGTGGGTGGTATACAGAACTTCATGAACAGTGAACAAATTTACTTTGAATTATTTGAAAATAATAAAGATAATAAAGTAATTGTTATTACTCCTACTTATTGCTACTTCCCATTTTCTAGTTTGTTATTTGTAAAGTTGTAATAGAGGCATCCTCATAACAGACAACTTTCTTACCATTTACGGAGAAGTGAATTCAAACTATACATGACATCATGCTGTTATTGGACGAGTTTGTTCCATTAAGGAAAGATTAACTCGGGCTTAGATTACTGTTCGGGATGATAGACTTTGATCGATATCTGATGACTGTAGGCTATTAATCTCTTATATAGGATTCGCTGAGTTCAGGACGTAAAGGAAAATGATTAATTTGATGTCTTCACGGAAACTACAAATAACGAACCAACGACCGCATCGCTAAATTGGTGACTAAATAGCGCTTAGTGTTAGACGTTATCTTGTTGTATAACACCTGCCTATGATTATTGTAAAGAAACAAAAGACATAAATATACACGTAATTGATCCGATAGTCACATACACATAGAGATAGACACTTATTGACTGACTAACTGACTGACTGACTGACTGACTGACTGACCGGCTGAGTAACTGACTGACCCTCTGACTCATTGACTCACAGCCTCACTGACTGACTGACTGACTGACTGACTGACTGACTGACTGACTGACTAACTGACTAACTCAATCACACACTCATTCACTCACTCATTCACTCAAATATTCACTCGTCCATACCTTCATTCATTCATTCACTCACTATCTCACTCACAAACTCACTCACAAACTCACTCACTCACAAACTCACTAACTCACAAACTCACTCAACCAATAACTCACTAATAGATAGAAAAACACAGATTTTAACGGATGCCTGGGTAGTAATATTCTAAGTCAATACAACTATCAAAGTTTTTTGGTAAATTTCTCAAAAGTCAAATTTAGCAAGCAACAGATCCAGTTCCTTATAGTAGTTGAGTTATAGACTGAAGACAACTTCAAAGTTCTAAATTCTACGATTTATTATAACCAGTTTGTAGTCTTCTTGCTTAGTTTTGTACTATGTGAGATGCTACGTACCAAAATAGTGAATCTATTAACATCAGATTTATTAATTGTACAGATATTCTGTTAATTTGAATAGCTTGTAAGGTTTTTACGTTTGCAGATACCGTATCATAATAATGAATGGATACATGTACAGAGTTGCCTAGAAAGGTAGAACACACACACACACACACACACACACACACACACACACACACACACACACACACACACACACACACACACACACACACACACACACACACACACACACACACACACACACATAGAGAGAGAGAGAGAGAGAGAGAGAGAGAGAGAGAGAGAGAGAGAGAGAGAGAGAGAGAGAGAGAGAGAGAGAGAGAGAGAGAGAGAGAGAGAGAGAGAGAGAGAGAGAGAGAGAGAGAGAGAGAGAGAGAGAGAGAGAGAGAGAGAGAGAGAGAGAGAGAGAGAGAGAGAGAGAGAGAGAGAGAGAGAGAGAGAGAGAGAGAGAGAGAGAGAGAGAGAGAGAGAGAGAGAGAGAGAGAGAGAGAGAGAGAGAGAGAGAGAGAGAGAGAGAGAGAGAGAGAGAGAGAGAGAGAGAGAGAGAGAGAGAGAGAGAGAGAGAGAGAGAGAGAGAGAGAGAGAGAGAGAGAGAGAGAGAGAGAGAGAGAGAGAGAGAGAGAGAGAGAGAAATATCCTATTTACAATCACTATTATATAAAGACAAAAACACCACCACCTTTAATTCGTTGAACGTCCCTTTAATATACATCAGATTTTGTTTCTTGTTATATCATTATAGTCTTAGTGCTATCTGATATATAATGTGCTGCTAAATTATTACTTCAAATAATTAATACTCAGTATGGATCGTTAAAACTGATTTGATAAAGCATAAGAAACTATAGGGTGATTGACGGCACAATAATATAATTTGTTAAAGCTTGTTACGATGGAATGAAGAATAGGATCCTATATATAATCTATTTTTTATTGTTGTAGATCGATAGACCGTGGTGTCCTTCATTAATCTCTTCCCAGACCCAATGAAAGCATACTGTTCTAGAAATGCGTATTGATCTTATTGATTGCTCCACTGGAGACGAGGTCCCTTCTCTTTTTACTTCGCGTTTCTGAGTGGGATGTCGTCTTTGGTCTTCGTAAACATGAATTAAGTCAGCAACAATGCTATACCCTATTGTTTGGTTAGTTTTACTCTACCGATTTCGTTGTATATGGATTATCATCTCTTTATAATGGCTCGTGAATGATGATGACAAATTGTTTTACCTACAAGAAAATAAATTCAAATTTTCAATTTACGTTGTTGTAATTATTAATAATATTGATATTATCAATCTTTAATTGATTAAACCGAAAAAGTAATCCAGTGTAAAAATAAAATGTTGTGTCCTAACATTTTGGTGATCAATTATAATTAATGTAATGAAATAATATGATCGATTATCAAAACTATATTCGATTTTGATATTTACAAAATGTGTTCATTTATGCTGTTAAATATGGAGAAAACTCCTATGTATTTAGACATTTTATTTAGGGCTCAAGTGTGAGTTTTCTCTAAATTATGGTAAATCTGTTTAGTTAAAACATTTAGCATAGTAAATAGCTGGCCTAAGGATGGAACATCTCATCAAAATTTACGATTGTTTATTGCTGGAAGCCAAGAAATATTTTCACGGGATTATGTCATTATATTTATATTTTCTCATATATGTTTGACAACGACCAATATTGTATCTGTTTATATCCATGAAGAATGGGCCAGGATATGTATGTGTATTTGTATCAAAAGCTAGACATTACCTGGGTTCAAGGTTTAAGAGTTTTATAGCAATAGATCCACTAATATGTCTATCCGTTCTCCGTTACCATATCAGTATTCGCCTCTGCGTATATATTAATTGATAATCAATATCTACGTTTCTGCTTGATTAAAAATATTACTCATATTAACTAGCTCTTGAGATCTCTGAACGAATGTTTAAATTTAGGAAAGTACCGGCATTTAAATTTCATGACAGGCACACACACGCTCGCGCACACGCACGCATATTCACACATACATACACACACACACACACACACACACACACACACACACACACACACACACACACACACACACACACACATACACACATGTATATATATTTAGTAGGCATACATAATTGAAGAACAAAAACACGATTCCACACACAATAAGCTTAGAACTTGAATATTACTAGACTCTGTAAAGCTGTAACATCCTGATCACCCACAACTAACAAACGTTCACCACAAGCTCTACTTACATAATTAACGACAATATGTGTTATCCGTTTGCCGCACATAACCACTACCTGGAAAGGCAAGGATTGTGACACAAACACATTATTTTGACAAATGTTCTCTTTTTATAATCCATGAAAGTCTGTCCTAGAATGTTTGGCGTTGAACGCAGATATTCTTATATTGTTATCTACGGGTTGTGGCCTTGTAGAAACATAGAAACACGCACTCGCACATTCACACGCACGTACACACCCGCACACACACACCTATATATATAGTTGTGTTGTGTATGTATATATATATATATATATATATATATATATATATATATATATATATATATATATATATATATATATATATATATATATGTGTGTGTGTGTGTGTGTGTGTGTGTGTGTGTGTGTGTGTGTGTGTGTTTCTTATATAGTAGGAGATTACGATAAAATATAAAGTAGTCATTAGAAAATAGCTCTTTATTTGGCACGTGTTGCTGCTGAGCTGTATTTCAGTCTTGGCCTTCAGAACATGAATCAAATAAAACTAGGTAATTATAGTGTATACGCATAATTGATTACCTAGAAATTAAGTATATATGAATTTGAACTGTTACTAAACAACAATTTTGAATTGTACCAGCTGGTGATTTGTCTTAATGAAACCACATATTATTATTATTATTAATATTGTTATTATTATTATTATTATTATCATCATCATCATCATTAACATGATTATAATCATCATTATCAATAATTATTAATCTTTTTCTGTATCTTGAAATATATTGAACTCATATGCTATATTAAGACCCAAAAAGTTTATTTATAAGCTTCTTGTCAGAAAGGTTAACATAAAAAACTGAAAAACAAAAATAAGACATACTAACTTAAGTGGGCTGAGTTAGACAAAAATATCGAACGCAAGAAATACGAGTCATGCTTATTATTGAGCTTATATATCAATGTGTTTTATATATATATATATATATATATATATATATATATATATATATATATATATATATATAGTTATTTTATATGTTAGATCTGACTAAAGTGACCTGTTTTGTCTGAACTTGTACCATGTAAGGTGTAAAATAAGAGTTGCTAGAATTGTTTTTGTGAAAACGTTTCTTGGGAGTTAATGGAATAAGAGCTCTAATTTGCATATATGTTTGAAATTATATATCTTGCTCATGTTACACATATTGTTAACAAGAATAAGAATGCTGACTTTAGTTGATTCTATTTAACTTGGTGATTAAATAGGTATATTTGAATTTGTGAGTGAAAGTAATGCATCTTGTTACTAGATTTATGACTGCTCTATGTAATACCAGAATGGCATGTTTTTTTCTCAGTTTCAATAAGAGCATACGATGAGCTGTAATAATTATTCCCAAACACCAAAAAACTACAAGCAACGAAAACAATTCAATATGAAATTAGGTCAGTTTATTTTCATTGCAGAAAATAAGGTTTTCATATTTTTCATTCGTGGCCTGATATTGTTATAAATATACAATTTATATCGTATCATGATTTTGAACATGTAGAGCTTCACAGAATATAATCCATGCCAATAAATATTCCTTCTAAAACGCTGCATCGGTATTTTTGTAACTGATTACATGTCCATTTTGAACTGTCTTCTTGGTTCATTTAGTTTCAAATTCTTGAAAAGGTTGGATTTGCGGTTCAAAGAGGAATGACATTTGGGAAGGACGTCAGATGGTATAGAAAATGGAATGTGGTTGATTTTTGTTTGCTATTTGGCATTATTAATAAATATGTGCTTACTTGACATAATGAGATTTTTGAGAAAAAGGTATCATACAAGTTTCTCGCCATTTACTCAGAAGCAAATAGCAAATATATATCAGGTTATGTTGTTATTAAGTGAGTTTGTTCCATTAGAGGACGATTAATTCGAGCTTAGATTACTGTTCAGGATCACAGGCTATGATCAATATCTCATGTCGGTAAGCCATTAACCTCGTGTGCAGGACTCGCTGACTACCGGACGTTATGGAAAATGAGTAATTGGACGTGTGCATGAAAAATATAAATCATGAATTACTGCATCGCTGAATTGGTGAATATATAATTGCTTTGTACTAGACATTACCGTGCAGTACAGCAAGTTCACTAAATAATCCGAAGAATAAGAGACCCAAACATACATGAACATGCACACTCACACACAAACATATAGAGATACACTCACTCACTCACTCACTCACTCACTCACTCACCACTCACTCACTCACTCACTCACTCACTCACTCACTCACTCACTCACTCACTCACTCACTCACTCACTCACTCACTCACTCACTCACTCACTCACTCACTCACTCACTCACTCACTCACTCACTCACTCACTCACTCACTCACTCACTCACTCACTCACTCACTCACTCACTCACTCACTCACTCACTCACTCACTCACTCACTCACTCACTCACTCACTCACTCACCACTCACCACCACCACCACTCACCACTCACCACCACCACTCACCACCACCACCACTCACCACCACTCACCACCACCACTCACACTCACTCACTCATCCTACTCACTCATCCTCACCACCACTCACCACCACTCACTCACTCACCACCACCACTCACCACCACTCACTCACCACCACCACCACCACCACCACCACCACCCACCACCACCACCACCACCACCACCACCACTCACCACCACCACCACCACCACCACCACTCACTCACTCACTCACTCACTCACTCACTCACTCACTCACTCACTCACTCACTCACTCACTCACTCACTCACTCACTCACTCACTCACTCACTCACTCACCCTCCACCACACCCACCCTACCACCACCACCACCACCACCACCCCCAAATACAAATATTGGCAAATGAGTTCGTCTTTGTGCACATTAATTTCGAATTGAAATAAATATCATGAAGATTTATCAAGCAGTTAATTAATCTTTCTCATAAACATATTTTCGACGAGATGTTGATTTTATGCGCCACGCTTTGTAAATATCCATAACGTTGCCTCTATCACGATATATCGATCATATCAGTAATAGAAATCCTTCTGTGTTCCCAAGTGCAAAAACAAATGGCTCAAAGTTTCCGTTATGTTTATTGTCTTCAGAATTTTTGTAAATTATATAATATATATGATATAGTATATATATATATATATATATATATATATATATATATATATATATATATATATATATATATGCTTCAAACTAATGTTATAAATTTGGCGTGGATGAACGTTGGCGAAGTGATGAATTGAAACTTCTGAGAATTAGCTGTGAGATACGAATAAATCATAGCATTTACTCAGGATTGAGGCGATATTTCTTTCTTGTCCAGTAATAATCTATTGAAAGTGTTGATAGTTTTTTTTGTATCTAAGTCATTTCGTTGTGCTTCCATATGTAATTAGTACACTTAACAAAATCTTGTCACGTCTTCAAAACAAAGTTTGACCGCGTTGAGAGCCTATAAAAAGTTAAAATTTGTGTCAAATTTAGTTCTGTATTGGTTTATTTTGGTAATCACTGTGAATTGTTAATATTTTGTAACAGCGAATTAGTTGATGTTTTGTTTGGACAGATGCATATGGAAAAAAACCCATCTTGGCAATAGTTCTGTAGACAGTTTAATGTGTCACCATCTGATTTGCGGCAGTATCTTTTACTTATAAAAATAATATATACGCAAATGTTTATTACAAAAGCCCCTTTCGCCTTTATTTGCGTTTTAATTCCCTTTTTATATTTGTTGAATAGATATATCCAGGTATAGAATTCTTTACTTATTGTCTAGAAATAAGGTTATTTCACCTAAACCGAGTCACCCAGCCCAGAACTGGCAACTTTTCGTGGCCAAGGAAATCGCGCTAATTTCTTTTTCGTGTGCATGAGATGAATTATGATTTTTTTTAGTGCCATCTACTGGTACTATCATTTCGACCTGTGGCACCCTATGCCATCACGTTCTGATTTGAATTAGGACGCCCGGTAAATTTCTCAATCTTGCCACTAAGTAAATAGCATATTGTAAAACACAAGTAAGGTAATTTAAAGGCTTCAACATGCTGAGAAACTATATTTAGAAATAGCTATTTGTGTGAAAACGATCCCTTCGTGTAATGTTATGTTAGAACATGTATGTGATCAATTTCAGCTAAATCTGGCCATCGTATATTCCGAAACCTGGCCATGGCTAGGCTTGGTTTAATGTCAAATATTTGAGGGTGTGGGTCTCTTTTTGATAATTAAAAATATTACTAGAGTGAACGGCCATAAGATAGTAAATGTTAAGAATGTTCATAATGGGGTAGAATAAGCCAAAGGAAAGATATGAATGCATTACAAGTTCACAATAAAGTGAGACGTGTGTCTTATAATAACATTTTAATACTCCAGTTATTAATCGATTAGGTAATCACATTATGCGTTGTGAATGATTAATCGTAAGCTTCTATCATGTAGATGTTTCATCGGCTAATGTCCAGCTTCACTTACATACAAGAGAGAAAACTTGTTGATCAATTGTGATTAAAAAACAAATCTTCTTACTCTATTCATTGTATAACTTATCAGTTTTATATTCGATCTAGGCATATATGTTATTTCATAACATTCGTAGTTATATTTAATCTTATTTTCTCTAATAAGATTTGATGAAGGCATTTGTTAGTGTATGGATGTGAAAATGTCTAAAACTCTGTAATAAAATGTGGTATAACTGAATGATAAATTATATCTTACAACCTCTGTGGCAGTTGTACACATCTGCACATTTATACTCATCCAGTGTATAATTTTAATGTAACCAGATACACACAACACACACTATCACACATATCCTTCGTTCACTCAGTACCTAACTGTCTGTATGTAAAAAAGGGAATATTTAAAGTAAACTCAGCAGACAAATATTTGTGCCGCATGCACGCAAGCATGTTACGCACATACACCCATAATTAGAGAGAGAGAGAGAGAGAGAGAGAGAGAGAGAGAGAAAGATAGAGAGAGGGAGGGAGAAATAGAGAGGGAGAGAGAGAGAGAGAGAGAGAGAGAGACTGTAATACGATGTTGATTGAGGACATTCTCCTTTCTAGAAAATAGTAAATTGGGTGGCTATAACCTTTTACCAGAAGACATAATGATGACAAATGTAGGTAACAGAGTAACAAACACTGATGATATGCATACGAAGAAACAGTCAATACAAACATTATTGGCATGATTTTTCTGTATGGGTGCGTGTTTGTGTGCGCGCGTTCGTTTGTGTGTGTGTGTGTGTGTGTGTGTGTGTGTGCTAGTGTATGCTATCTCTGTATTTGTATTTTAACTAGGATGCTGTCTTTGGAATCATGTCAACAAGGAATCAAATAACTATAATAAACTAAATTAAGATGATTCATTGAAAAGGAAACTGATGTTTCCTATAAGTATAATATTTACCATTCTGTTGTTACTTTAGCGGATTTAAGGAAATACTAGCTCACGTCTTCTTTACCCATTATACATTTATTTGAAGGCGCTACAAGTAAATGTATATTTGAATGAACGAGATTGAAAAATCTTTTCTCTGAAATAGACGATTGTTTAACAACTGGATTTGTTTGGCTTTATTTCACTAATATTTTATGGCAGGCATCATCCATGAATTAACCATATAGTTATAAAGTATACAGAAGGTATGATGAAAAAAGAAATTAAAACCGATAATGCATCTAATCTTAAAAAGATAAATAATTTCTACTCATCCGCTTTCTACAAAGTTTTATATTTAATGCTATTTATTCATAGATTTTATTCAATCAGTAATTATTCCACTGATATATTCTCGTCTTGTTTAACACTAAATCGTGTTTAGAAATCACCAGCAAGATATCGACGTATTCGTGATATACCAGAATATATAACATACAGAGTAAAATCAAATTTAAATGGAACGTCTGTGAATGATATGAACACGAAATTGATGTCAGTAGAAGCTTATTTTCATTTAAGTATTTACACTTCCAGTATAGTAGTATTTTTCTATATTACAATTTCTATTGCTACTAAGTAATATAATTTGTGACCCATATTTATATCATTTGTCAACTAAATTTGTTTTCCGTCAATGTTTATACTTATTGACGGGTAAATGTTATTAAGTCAGATTATTTCACAGTTAGAAATTACAATTAATTTAAATCCTATGTGCCAAAACATTTTTGAAAATGCTGTGTTGTCACTCGAGGTCAGATACCACTTTTGTTAGCATCCTCAGAAGAAAATCTCAGGTTATTTACGTGGCACCTGATGTTGCTGAGTAATATTAAATTGTTGCCTTTAGACCATTAATCAAGTAGATAAATTATATTGTAGTATCTAAACATATTTGAACACTTAGAAGTGCAGTGTATGCTATTTTGTACTGTTAATGTAGAGCAAGTTTGAATGGTTCCGGCTTGTGATTAGTGTCTTAATAAATTTTCGTTAATAATAATAATAATAAAAATAATAATAATAATAAAAATAATAATAATAATAATAGTAATAATAATAATAATACTAATAATAATAATAACATTATTATTATTAGTATTATTATTATTATTATTATTATTATTATTATTATTATTATTATTATCTTCAACATGGTCATCATGATTTTAGTTGTCATCATCATCATCATCATCACCATCATCATCATCATCATCATCATCATCATCATCCTGAAGAAGAAGATGACAATGATAAAAACAACCCAGTAGTAACCTATTCTAAAAGCAATTATATCAGCATAAATGTTCTCATTCATGTGTCAATCTCTTGGAATTAGTATTCTGAGGCAATCAAAGTAAATGTTCTGTTCGAAGTGATGAGTTTATGACAAAAGGATATTATTCTAAAAAATAATTTCCTTATAATAAAGTGTATTAATCTTACGTGCCATATAGGACTGAATAAACCCACTTATAATTTGTATATGTTATAAGAACATTTATCACAAAAACTCTCTCTATCTGTCTGTTTGTTTCAGTGCCTCTGCGTGCATGCGTGCGGGTATGTGTGCATTTTGATACCGTAGTCCACTGGAAAACAAGAGTAAGATTGAATGTCTCAATACGTTTTTTAATTAGCTAACTTGTATTATGTTTATCACTAAAATAGAAAGTGATAGGCTATAAAGAACCATAATATCCACCCCCCCCCCCCCCAAATAAAACAGTTTTTGTTTTTAATCATCTCCTGGTTTTATTATAGGAATAAAAATTATACTCCAGTTTGATATTAAAATTTGAGAGTTTCACGAAAAACTCGAACCCGAGCCAAAAGGTTTTGCTTGTAAAATACCGCTTCGTTATTTTTGTATGATATATATAACTCATTAAATGTCCATTTTTATCAAGGTTGATATATGGTTTAGAGGTCATCAACTGTCATCTGATTAATAAAAATGTGGCTTTCGCTTAGTTTGATATTCTCGAAGAGATTTTTAGGATTTTGTAGGATTTACACATAAATAAAATGGAAATATACTGGGTTATGCTTTTATTGGGCGAGAATGTTCAGGATCACAAGTAATAATCAATATATCATGTCTGTATACTAGTATATCCTCATGCAGGACTCGCTGAGATAGATAGATGGATAGAGATGTAGATGTATGCAATATGATTGAAAAACAAAACAGGTTGTGGAATTGTTCTTTCAGACATATGGAAGTCCTGCTCGTTGCTTTCATCTGCAATTCTATTAAGCAAATCGCTTTATAATTATATTATTAATAAAGGTTTTCATATTAATATTATACACTTCTATGTTGGACACTATCCTTCATATTGTGATGATGAGTAGTCTATCGATATATCCCTTTATTCTTTTAATATGATTAATGATATATTCGCCAAATATATGCCTGGCCTCCTCTCCCCTAATTATTACTGCAATGATTATTCCAACCGATGTCTCATTATCATGTGAACAAACATCACTATCGACAGTACTTATAAGGGTGTATGCAGGATCAGTCGTGCTTAATAGAAGTGAATACGATATGAATGAATAAGAATTAAATTAGCTTCCACGTTACGACATTTCCAGACGGTTTACGACGTTTTCACTAAAGATGCAACCATTCTAAATCCAGATACGTTATTACGATTTTAAAAGCGATAAAATACATTAGTCGTAAAGCAAGGAGTAACCACTAGAGGGGCCTAAATAAAGGTGAAATGATGGTGTCTTCGTAAGATTAATGATACCCAATGTTTAGGTTATTAGAAATAGTAGCAAAAGGAATAGGAATGACTTTGTGTAGTGTTAACGTAATTTAAAGTTATCAGACAATATGAAGGTTGTCTGTTTATCAACATTGTAATGCTAATTCAATTTGATAGTGGTAGAAGTTACCTATTAATGTCCATTCCCAATTATATATATATATATATATATATATATATATATATATATATATATATATATATTTTGTATATATTTTATTATTATTATTATTATTATTATTATTATTAGTAGTAGTAGTAGTAGTAGAAGTAGTAGTAATAGTAGTAGTAGTAGTAACATATTTTGGTTGATGCTTTAGTAAACTTGAAACCTAAGATAATATATTCATGTCAACTACTTTCTCATATATGCTTCACAAAGGTTATATATATGTTGATAAAAGGATATGACTTTAATAAGAAAAGTATCTTTACGACTGTATAAAATGTCTGCCTAAAATAAAATAAATATATATATATTTTGTATCGCACTTATAAACTCTTATAATATTTAATATTTATGTCATTGCAGACACATAACGAAGATGACAACTTTACAGTCATCTCTCAAGGGATCGATGATTGTCAAAACATCCAATTTTTGACGCTCCATAAATTATATTGTCAGACCATTAATATATATAGGAAGGTCATTTCTCAAAGTAACAAAATATACACTATTATAGACTATTTGCTGTGATGAAGACGATTTTCTATCAAATATATGCTCAACATTCTGATAGGGTATTCTTGATAATTCCTAAAAAGGTCTACCCAAAAGCATGGACACTTATCGTATACGGACCTTGGTTGTAATTCAACTAATGATGGTTTTCGTATACAACATAAATCAATTGAGTTGGTTAACATATTTCAATATCAAGTGGAAACAAAACCTTGTTAGTCGCCAGGTGCAATACGAATCCGTCGAATATGTGTTTTTGGCAATAAAGAATAAATGCTTAATGCCGACCTATTTTTATCACCTAATATCTATGGTAGATGGATCACCATCTGTCTATATGCTTCTATTAAACACAGCCCATTACTCACATCAAGGATTAAGAGTTTTAGGGTAATAGATCCATACATAGCTCCATGTCTTTATCAGTAATCGCGTCTGTGTATATATATATATATATATATATATATATATATATATATATATATATATATATATATATATATATATATATATATTTCCTTTCTACGCGATTGCCAATATTTCCTGATTGAAGTAGCTATCCATATACCTGAAATAAGGTCGACACTTAGAGATGTATGACAATTTTACTAATTTAAATAATTAATTTGGGGTAATGTAAAAGTTGATGTTGGAATGAGGCTCGATTTTGTTCTATAGATACTCTCATTTTGTGTTTGTTTAATGGATATTCATTCTAATCGATTTTCTTTGTGTTTCAGACTTGTACATACACAAATAAATGAGAACAATAACTAAGCACTTAAATATAACTATTAAAAACTCCCAAATAACATCTATGCAGATTTTCTATCACCCTCGTTTTGATAGATTTACTTTTCTCGGAATTCTTAGAATTGGTTAAATAAGAGAGTAACTCTCACACATGAATTATGAAGAGTCAGTAATGAGGAATACACAGGACGCGGGCGTGTGATTACCTACGATGCTAATTTCTACATTGCATGGAAAAGTAATTAATAATCCTCCTCCTCCCCTCATCACCATCATCCGCATCATCTTCATCATCATTTCGGTGATGCTCTGCTCAGCTATATTGATATTATTATAAATATTATAGTAAATTATATACACCAAAAAGAGCTTTATATATGAGTTAGTATATAACTTATTCCATGTGTAGAGATAATTTAATTAATATGTAATTGATATCGTAATCCTCCCATTCTCCAGTTATATTAATATTATGGATTGTTTCTATTTTATTAATATTTATGCTAATAATTAATTCCTAAATTGTCGGGCAAACCTTTGAAGCACAGCTGGCTTGTTATATGCCTCATACAATATCAGCACACGTTTTGATAGAAGCGGAAATATAATTTCATAATGCTATCTTTCACCAAAGAAGGAAGGAAACCGAACCAAAATATTTCCCTTTAAATTTGTTACAACTTTTGACAGATAATTCGTTCTATAAAATGTTTATATTAACTTTGTGATTTGCTACTTCTTTATGTATTAAGGTTCTTTATTTGATGTATGTCCTATGATGATGGTGGTGATGATGATAATAATAATAATAATAATAATAATAATAATAATGGAACACTGTTTTGGTGTGCATTATTTGTTTACCCCGTTGAGTGAATAATACCGCACTATAATGTTTACACGTTGATCTTTTAATAACTTCCAGATACAAATTACTTAATTAATTTAAATTAAGCAAATATATTATTTATTTATTCATGAGGTATTATTATTTGAATAAATAAGCCATAACCAGGATTGTAAGATATAAGGGGAACTTAGATTGTTAACAACCTATTTATGTGTTCATTTCCTTTCTAAATTTCGCTTCTCTAAATTAAATACCTTCCTACGACAGATAATCTTATCTTCTTAGCTCAGGTGTCTAAGTTCACAGAGGAAATTTGATTAAGCAATCAGACTGGCAAATGAAGAAGCCTTAGATCCCGTGAAGTAACAAATTAAATGAATACATTTGTCGAGAACTGTCTGGTCTTTTCTCTTCAGGGAAAAAGTCTTAATGAAAGACGGAACTGTCTTTCAGTGAACACTGATTTCGCACAGTGACTAGAATATTATGTGACGTTTGACACTAACTATATATACATGTAGTACATAGTAAATGAGGAGTTGTTAAAATTCTTGAATAATATAGATCGTAGTTTAAGCCACTGACATCCTGTTATCCCTGTTGTAACAATAGTTCAACATACAGTATTCTTCATTCAATTAATTATTGAATTAAAGCAAGAGAAAATGCTTGTAAACAGAATTGTTGTATATCGATACTACAGTAACTCAATCGAGAAATAACTGGTTCTTATCCTTGCATCGATCCGTCGTAAGCGCTTATTGAGAAGTAATAAAACAAATCATTCGTTCAGAAGATAAGGCTTCCTGTCAAAAGGATATCATTCCGAAACCCAATTTCCTTATCATATTGTGTATTGATCTTGTGTGCGATATAATACCAAATAGGTCCACCAGGAATCGTTACGTGATGTTGTATTATGATAATGTTAACATAAATAAATGCACAAACTAAACATATGACATACTGCATTAACTGACCCTGACAAAGACAACAATAGTAACTGTATATAATCTTTGTTTATGAACTGAATTTATATATTAAAGTTGGTTATGTAATGTTATCAAAATGTTACGCTTATGTAAAATGTATTGTTTCCGCCTGTTTTTCTTTCTTTCTTTTAATTTGTGTTTTGTTGGAACTATTGTTCGTGATGTTTTAGGTATTCGTTCGTTCGTGTGTTTTGTGTGTGTGTGTGTGTGTTTGATGTGTTTGTGTTCTGTGTGTCTGTGTGTGTGTACGAAAGCATGTGAAAGCGTGTGTTTCTCCTCCTCTACGATATCGTTTAACGCAGAGCGCTTATGTATTTAGAATTTAGAAGTTGTGGTAATAAGTTATTTGTATTTTCAAAGCATGGTTCAGTTAATCATTTTCCATATTTGTGGTAGTCAGAGAGTACAGCATTAGCGCGTAATCGTTCATTGACCTGATATATCGATCATAATCTATGAGCTTCAGGAGCAATCTACTTTCAAAACATAATACTTCCTCTAATGGAACAAGCTGGTACAATAATGGTATATCGGAGTATTTAATGACAATTTGTATCTTTCTGCACGCCCAACATTACCTGTGAGTTATGTGGTCCTTTACTTATTAACCCCCTTTCCACTATTAGCCGTGATAGCACAGTTAGTTAGAGTGTAGGACTCGTAGCTGAACGGTCGCGGGTTCGAGGCTCCGTGAGCTGCAATGCCGTCATGTGGCGACTTGTCCACTCATCCATAAAACGTGAGTACCTGACCGAATGCGATGGCTAGGTGTTTGAGTAATGCCTTGCGCATATAATAGCAGCATGAGTTGTATGCTCCCTTGGGAGTTGAGATGTGTGCTGGGTCGAAACAAGTCTGAGTCAGGGATAATAATATTGTAAAGCGCCAAAGAGCAGCTATATAGCTGAATAGGGCGCTATATAAATGTCACATATTGTTATTATTATTAAGGCTGTAAATGCACATGAGTAGTAAGGATTACCGATTGCTTTCCATGTATTATCTTTATGTGAATCCGTAAGCAATTTTTAGCTGAAATTTTAGTTAAACAAATCAGAAAGTTATTGGACTCCGAGACAAACATTAGGTGCTGGAAGAACGACGGGAAAAAATAATTTGGATCATTTACATAAATTAACTACTATATTTTAGAGGCCATGAATGTTGGATATAAAACTCGGGTAGAAACATTTATCTATATAATCATTAAATTAACGCTGATTATAAATGTTTATGGTTTAAACACACACACACACACACACACACACACACACACACACACACACACACACACACACACACACACACACACACACACACACACACATACAAAACATACACACATACACACACACACACATACACACACATCACACACACACATCACACATACACACACACACACACACTTGCGAGGCCAGACCAGTCGGATGTCTATCGATACGGTTCATACAGGTAGGAGTTTGTCAGTTGTTCGAACCCAGCCTGAGGTGAGCATCTGAGGTGTCGAAATGTTATATATATAGGTTTCTTTTGGACCAGAGAAAATAACTTTTTAATGTAAACTGTAGTGTCAAAGTAGTTATAAGTCGCCATTGAACCGTTTTTTACACGCACACACATACAAACATGCAGCATATATATATAATATATATATATATATATATATATATATATATATATATATATATATATATATATATATATATATATATATACCAAGACCCCACACACCCACACACATCGACACAAACATCTGCTGATTAATCCAGTATAAGTCTGGAATAATACTTTACATGTTTATTGGTGTTATTTAATAACGTTCATTTGAATAAACATTTACAGATTATACGGGGGAAGGAAGACTTCATTGTTAAATAAGTTGCGCCACAAGTCATGTTTACTCTTACAGGTTTGCGTAATAAATACATACACATCAGAATACTGAGGAACATCTTCTATAAAAGTGCAATAAATTACATGCAAATTGTTCAGACATGCATTAACGACCACGAAGAAAAGTATTCCCCATGGAGTACTCCAAATAAAGCGTTCTCTCCATTCTGAGTTACATATGATATTAGTGGGTGAAAATCAAATTATCACAACATATAGCCACGTACATGTGGGGATCTCTCTGTATGTCTATATGTTTGTCGGTCCGCTGGTATGGGTGTGTGTGTGTATGTCATATGTGATAGAAAAGAGATACAAAGATGTGCAATGAACGCTTGTGATGGGAGTGAGTGATAGGTCAATTGTTATTTTTGATTTGTGTTTTATTTGAGCAATAAATGATGGCGCATTCAAACATATTCTTGTTTCCATGTGTCCAATATTATAAATACGATTAGACACAAATTACACCTCGGTGGAACTATGTTTGATATCATTGCCATATAGGTGCCATTTCATGCCTACACACTGACATCTACCTTCATTTAATTCCAATAGAGAATATATGTTTCCAATATAAGACTTAATAGTACACTTTCTAAATTATAACATATTCTTTTACTATAAAAGCAATACATGGTGAATTACATTTAGAGCAAAACATAACCAGTAGAAGGTCGTCAATCAGACAGACTGAAACGATGTTGTCATTGGAAGATTAATGATAAGAAGTCATTAGGTTAATGGAGATAACGCTAACAGATAGAGCGAGGTGCAGTATTAAATGTCATATAACATTATCCGCCCACTTTAAAGGCGCCTATTTATCAAAGGCGTCTCCCATATATTGAGCCTTATTCAAACTGATAGACATCGATGTCATGTCTTAATGATCATGTGGAATCAATTTGGTTAACCGTCGAGATGTAGGAAATGGTTATTTTGATCGGAAATATATCCTTGTCAACAATAATCCAGTCGAATTTAGCTTGTTGTGCTTGTATATATGAACTATTATATCACTTGAATAAGGGATAAAAGGTGGTCAGTGTTTATTAATATAATTCAGTTGAAGAATAAAGATCATTATCATACATAAAGGTTATTATCGTATATAATGTAGTCAGGTTACGTTATCTAAACATCTTTAAGGTATAATCAGTATCCAAATAGTGTTGCCATTGTACCTTTCGAATTGATAGGTTGCTATGTATATCCTAGAGGATAGAAATAATTATTGAAACAGCTAATGTATGTCACTATTGAAATACGCTAACTTTATTAACGATGCAATATAAAGCTACTTGAATACTTAACATTATAAAATAAACACAGTTATAATTTATAAGGCAACCTCTGTTAAGTATTTGTTTACAAATTAGGCAGGTTATTATTGATAATTCAAAAGAAATACCCTTTCAGACGTGTGGAAATGCGATATCCGAAGACCTTGCTAGTATGTAAATTTACGATCCAGTAATGTATACAGGGATGCAATTATCAGTATAATTTATTTCATGCCGTTACTGATTATAGACAATAAATGTAATCTTCTCTTAATAGTATAAAAAAGCATAGAAAGGGTTTGTATTTATCATAATAAAACATCAGTATAGATTTATGGAAAATAGCAAATTATGTTAAACCGTTTACATTTTTAGAATTCTTGTTGGAGTAACTAACCAGCTAGCAAACAGTGTTCTCTTCACAGAAGCACATTAATAAGAGTAATACTACTGAAGTTATTAATTGTGCGATTTTGAAATATTAAAACATTTTGGACACTTTTATTTTCAGAGGGAATTGTTTTCCATATACTTTGAAATATAGTATGGTATAACTTAGTCTGATATCTTTTAATTATATGTATATAATTGAGTTGTTCTGAGTGTTTACTAACTATAGTATAGTCATAAATAACATTTAGATGGGAGAGATTAAAGCAAATCATCCTAATACGAAATATGCAACTCCCTATCAAAACGATAGATAGGATGAATTCTAGCTAATTTATATGCTACGGTTATTAAAACTGTAATTGTATTAAATACTAGCGACATTACAGTACGCGGATATTCTAATTAGGCGTTCGCAGATTGTCAGATCCCGACCAGTAATTGGATGCCACATGCAGCATTCTAACTTGGCAACTTCTTCGAACAGAGTTGTGTACTGGCATCATCAACATATGTCAGTCTTGTTATATTTTAGTTTGGTTATGTGTGTAGCGTGTGACAACGCTGTGCAAGTGTGCATATACTAATACTACTACTACTTCTACTACTACTACTACTATTACTACCAATAATAATAATAATAATAATAATAATAATAATAATAATAATAATAATACAATATTTAGTAAGACCCATATTTCAAGCAAGCTGATCAAAGGCACATTCCATTGACATGACATTGAACACGATAAGCATATTAAGGTTAACCAGTATTACAGTAATACATGATCAAGTATTAACAGATTACAATATATGAGGTAATTGAAATAAATAGTTTTTTATTTTGCCGCAAAATCAAATATTCAGCTTCTTATTTGTTTCAAGATCCTTATATATAACTGTAGTAATACCTCTTTTATTATTTAAATCTGGAAATGTACACAAATGCACATGCATGAACACACACGCACGCACGCACGCACGCACGCACGCACGCACGCACCCATACACATAACCACACACTAATACAGGCAGACATACACACATTCTATCCAAAAGTAATGGTCTATCTTCGTCGTTGCAGATCAACATATTGCATGGTCTTTCACTAATATCTTCTCACCAAACATATTGTTCGCAGCTAGTCAGGTGATTTCATGTACTGGCTCACTGTATCTTGTCACTTAATCCCCCCCCCAAATGAATGTAGTCATTAGACTCCAGAAAATAAACAAACTAGATGAAGTTAGTTATAGTTAGTGAGTATGCTTTAATTTAGGACGAACACTGGTTAAAGTTTACTGCAGTCCATCTATCTGTTATAGATGTTTATCCTTGTATCATGGTTAGTTTAATGCAACCAACAAGAATTCGTCCAAACTCCGATGGCATATTCAGCTGAATCCAAGTAATCTTGTAATAATGATTGACAGCCTTCTTAAATAATAAGAATTATAGTGTTTAGTGTCATGTATGTTCATTATGACGATTTGTTTAATTGTATTTACTTTTTGGTATTTTAAAGATAGACGTACATTTTATAACGTCATCAGTGTAAATACTCAGTCTTTGGCCTCGCTGAAAATGTGGGTGGGAATATATATATATATATATATATATATATATATATATATATATATATATATATATATATATATAAATATATATGAAGGGTGTTTTATTAACACTGCATCTCATTACCTTTGGAAGTAGCTCCGCCCATTTCGCCAGTCATTTCCACAAAATCTCTTTGTAAAACAGGAAGATTTAAATTAATGGGATTTATTTTTCTTATATAAGTAAAATGTTATATTTAATTTGTTCAGCAAACATATTGTTCGAGTGTCAGGGATTTCATTTCTTCGTTCTTCATTATCCTTATTTTGTCTTTAGTACTCTCAAACTAGATGAAGTTAGTTATAGTTAGTGAGTATGTTTTAATTTAGGACGAACACTGGTTAAAGTTTACTGCAGTCCATCTATCTGTTATAGGTGTTTATCCTTGTATCATGGCTAGTTTAATGCAACCAACAACAATTCGTCCAAACTCCGATGGCATATTCAGCTGAATCCAAGTAATCTTGTAATAATGATTGACAGCCTTTTAAATAATAATAATTATAGTGTTTAGTGTCATGTATGTTCATTATGACGATTTGTTTAATTGTATTTACTTTTTGGTATTTTAAAGATAGACGTACATTTTATACGCCAAATAGAGTTCTGAGACGATTGTGTAACAATGATTGTGGAATTATAAATTATATATATAATATATATATATAATATATATATATATATATTATATATTATGAGATCGATGTACTTGTTTACACTGCATCTCATTACCTTTGGAAGTAGCTCCGCCCATTTCGCCAGTCATTTCCACAAAATCTCTTTGTAAAACAGGAAGATTTCATTAACTGTCCCCTGTATTTATGGCTTCATGATTTATGAATCAAGTTACTTAGTACAACCAGATGTGATTTGCTTAAGTAAACAAGTGTCTACCAATAAAGTGATAGTAACATAATTATATAAAATTTAACTGGTTTTACTGGAGTTCATTTTTCTATTCCGGATAAGAGTTGTATTAATGTGTGTTATCATTAACACTAATATTGGTAATACTGATTAATAACATTTGCATACAATGCGATTTACACTGTTGGTTATTATCTCAGTTCACTGTATTACACGTTTGGTTGTCATTCGAATTTACTTTCATCAAAGACTGACGCTGATTTGAGAGTGGTATCGACAAAACATACCCATGTTTGTTATAAAGTATCAGGTAACAATTCTTCAATAAGCCCAAACATTCATTAAGAACTTATAGATGATCTGCTTATCACGAACCTATCCGAAACATAATCAACGGAAGAACAAGACGTATGATTAATTTTATTGATGCCACTACAATTTATAAATCATCCGTTTTCAATAGAACATATGTTATAAATTATTTATAGTAGCAGTGAATATCATTGATAACTCACTTACTTAAATAACATAAAATTATGGTTTAATATGATTAGCAGAAAACAGAGTTAAAACCTTAACTGCTGCAGTCATCTATCATTTTACTTAAATAGTTACGTCTTTACAACTGTAATGGTATAGCAGAGAGAAGGCACGACATTCGATTATTATGAAAGCCATTGAATGGCTAAATTATATTTGTGAAGAAAACCACTTAGTTAATTATCACGAATAGTCGATGTTTGAATTAGGATTATATACACTTACGCAACAACGAACGTCTATCTGGTTCGGTTCCTAAAAATGGCACTTGCTACAATCAAATGCACGCCATGATTCTTACCATCGTTGAAACGAGACCAATTCGTCATTGTTATTACTCGCTGGTTGAGATGTCCAATGATGCATAAGCAGTTCCAGTCCCTATTGGATTTCTTATGAACACTTCAGAGAACATGGTAGTGCTTTTAGAACCATCAACTGCTGCTCAGAAATAGGTTGCAGGTAGTAAACCATTTTCATACCATGACGAACTACAAAACGTCTCAACTTTCATTATCTCATTGAACACTTATGCTAATATATTTTAAGTGCATGTATGTTAAATTACGTGGTAAATATCAACAGTTTTAATAATACCAAAATATGCATTTGCTAGAATGAAACTGTTTCGGTTTGCATTACAAGAAATATATTTGCTACACATACGACCACAAACATACACACGAATACCGAGATGCGTGCATAGAGTGTAAAACTGTGACATCCGTGTCCAACCCAGACGAAGAGGACAAGATTGATATTAATAATTATGATAAAGGAACTACATTTTATTATTAACCTGTAGTCAATAATTGTATTCAGGCCAGTAGACATAGTTATATAGATATTTACATAGAGTTTGCCATTTTACATACAGATCGAGAGCACACCCGTTAAAACCGAGGACACACATGTATATCCAAATATGTATATATATGTCTGTTAGCTCTCTAAACGAGAGTATTTAGACTGAAACTAACAATGATACGTTAACGGCTAGGGAAGCCGATATCGGTATACCTATAATAATGTTAATTTCCGTAAATAATAACAATGCTGCTATGAATATATCGAACATAAAATCAACTTTTCTTTAGGGGATGATTTATTTAACTTGCATTGAACTTAAACTGAACTTTGTTAATGCTTAGTTTTAAAGAAGAAGAAATACCCAACATTGTACGATTATGTAAAACGGCCATGGCAAATAGTATTACTACAAATCCGATATTTAAAAGAAAACTTTGAGCTGATGAATAAATATTTACATTTTCTGGTTCACATCAACGCAGAAAAACGTTAAGTAGCAGCTATGATTCATGACTATTTTGTTAGTTTTTGCGAGGATATCAAGCTAGGAATAAATTGGTTCGAAATCGATCGAACGAAGTCAATTGTTTATGCATTTTAATTGTTTTTAAAAATAAGATGCATTTCTTCCTCAGTTCAGCGACACATAGGTTAAATAACGTATACTATTTGTAGTATGTAAGGTATAAACATCTTATCCCATGTACGTGTAGTATATGTGCCTTCAGCAGAAGTAAATGTTTTAGAAAGAGGTAGTAAATATGGAAAAACTAATTTTAATCTGCTAGGTATTCTGTGTAATGTTTTTTTAACTATATGTTCTGTTACGGATCTCTGGACAGAGAAGCGCACACATTTATGAGTTGTTTTTAATTCAAGACGTGTATTCAAAATCTTCAAAACAGGATATCATTAAAACTATTGAACAACACACATTTATTTATATTAGTGAAGCATGAAAGAATAGACAAGAAATACAGTGTGGGAAATAGTACACGTTGTAAATTTTAATTGTACGGTGCTACTTTAATAAGTATGTTATTTGTTCAAGATATAGACGTTACAATTTCAATACAAATATACACTTTTCTAAATGTAAACGTACTTTTTCAATTATAAAAGTAATAAATGATGCATTACGCATTGATTAATAAATAAACAGTAAACAGTGCCATGAAATGATGTTGTCATTGGAATACTGAGTATACTAAGTCATCAGGTTAACAGAAAAAACACCAAGGCCAACGGGTATAACTGGGTGTATTGTTGAAACGTAAACTTATCAAACAATTTTAGACGGCCTATTTTGAATGTTATAACAGCTGTATTCAGCGTCATTCATGAAATCTTACTCCTACAATTCAAGGCTGTAACAAAGTGAATCATTTGGCTAAGCATATACATTTGAAGAAATATATTTCGGTATCAATTAATAAGTCACTTTAATAATATTTCTCATGGGGACAATTTGTTTTAATTGATAATGTATCAATGGTAGAAGTATTGGGTTATTATCGATAATAATATAGTGAACGTGAAATCCAACGATATATTTTCATGTCTGCTGTCTAGTTGTATTATTTATTTATTTTTATATTCATGATCTTTCGGTGAGCCTCCGTGTTCTAGTTGGTATCGCGTTAGATTTCAGATCACTACCACCTGATTTCGAATCTGGGCGTGGGCATATCTGAAGGGTGTTTCATCTTTGCCTTCGCTTTATTACCTTAGGAGGTCGCCCGGCCCATTTAGCCTACCTAGTGCACACAGGTGGCCGTAAGACATCAATCACTATCGTGTTTCATCGAGATTATCAAGGTGTTAATACGAGGATATGATTTTGTTCATTTCACCGTAACAAATATCTGCCTACAACATAATAAACCTCACTTCTATGTCAGTTCTAAGTTGCATTCTCGCAAAAATGTGATATTTACAAGTATACATCACCGCAGTCACCGATCAACATCTTCCCGTATGGACAATTTTAAGGTGTCGAAGAACTGATTCTCTGAATAATACGTTCAACCTTCTGATCGGCTATTCCTGATAAGCCAAACAAAGGAGTTATTCCAAGCTGTTAACATGTAGTGTATAACCGTCTTAGAAGTAATCCAAATTATCGCATTTTAGAAATTAGCGAAATTTTGTGATAAAGTGTACACATTTAGACATCACCAGACCAGATTAAAGAAATACTTAAGCTAATAAAATAAGGCAAACTCCATTGTTGAACCAGCTGTAATTTCATTTAGACATGTAACACGGTCAATAAAATTCCGATTTATGGTTTTTACAAACTTTCCTCTTCAAACAATTAATTAAGTTAGGAAGAAATATATTTCATATGTACGTAGGAATGACCGAACATGGAAGTCATTTTTAATGAAATGTTATGAATGTGCTGACTCTAAATTATTATTTCTCTACCCAATGTTTACCCTTAAACAGTTTTCAGAATGTTCTTGCATTTTAGTTAATATATTCCTTTCAAGATGTATGGTGAACATGTCATATTCTGTCAGCTAAGTTAGTTATATCATATCTTAGTTTTTCTATCAATCTGTTGAATGATCTATTTTATGAAGAACATTTTCCAGTAGGCTTCTACGAAATACATGCTTATGTACTGTACTACAGTTAACGTTGTATATGTTAAAATGGCTAATACTTCCTTTCGTATCCACCAGTTATCAAATTAAAAATGCATTCTTGGTTGTCTAGTTCATTGATTGTACATTAATCATACACAACCCCAATAATATATGTTAATGGGTATTATATTTACCGACAGTGCTACATACCTTGTCACATATGATGATACTAACCAAGTAAAATATTCATATATAGAAGCTACCGTAGACAGGTAATGTAATTAATTACCACACGTTTTCTTTACGCTAGTTTCTAGGCACAAAGCATTATTATTATATCAAATAGGTAGTAGTTATCTTTTAATTTCGAATAAAGTCTTTTACATTTCCACCAATGTGAGTATATATATATATATGTGTGTGTGTGTGTATGTATGCATGTGTGTACGTGTGTGTGTGTGTGTGTGTGTATATGTGTGGGTTGTGTATGCGTTTGCGTGTGTTACAGTTCATAATAGGCATTTTATAAATAATAAAAATGACAATAATTAACATCTAATGGGTAGATATATATTTCTGACCTCAATATTTCTCTCCTGTAATAATGATCTATTTGATGCGCTTCAATTTGCAATATGATACTAAATTACCACTTTTGTCAATTTAAAAATTCAACCATCCTTCATATGTGCTGATTCTGAGAACGCAATATAGACTATGGGAAATTTGTGCCAAATTGATATGTGTTCATTATAATTATATATAAGATTATAATTATATATAAGGTATATTATGGACATGCAGATCGACTGACAGTCGTGTACTTCATTCGTCTCTTCTTAAACACATCATAACCAACAATATATTGTTCTAGATATACGTATTGATCCGATTGATTGCGCTGCTGAGGCTAAGGCTTTTTCGTCTTTGGCCTTCGGAAACAAGAAATACAATTATGTATAATAAGAATTTATGTATAGATTTTGAGATAATTTTCTGAATCGAAATCTGATTGGCTTTGCTATACTATATGTATTTCAGGTCGATGATTATTCACGTATAATCGTTCGTTAATGTTAATAGTACTATTTGTTCCTGAGGTCGATCAAGATATTATATTATACATCTGTTTTCAACTAGTTCATTATAAAACGCCTTTGGGTACCTCCCGCTAATATGGTATTTTAATTACCGTTAAGATATTTAATTTATTATTATTATTATTATTATTATTATTATTCATATTATTATTATACCTACATTACCCGTTATCTTATAAAACCCAACAATAACAGGGCAAACGGAAATATAATACGTTATTCATATCGACAGTAGGTTACGGGTAGAAGCTAAAGTGAGGTTCGTCATGATTCGAGAATAAATCTTCACCGACATGAAGCCGCATGAGGTCTCTCTAGATTCTTATCCTGCCATGTACAATTACTGGTGAACAATTTGTTTCGAATAATATCCTTGGCAGATGGATCACCATCTGGGTGTGTGTTTGCATCAAAATGTAGACATTTACTGACAGCAGGGATTTAGAGTTTTAAAGAAAGAAATTCACATATATGTCCGTGAGTCATGTCTGTTTCTGAAATTGATTACGTGTATGTATCAAAATAACCATCAATATACGCGTTTCTGTACTTAGGATAGAATAGTTATAGATAAATTTGAGCTCGAAATTAAGACCAGCAACACTATGCCAATTTATCTTCTTTGGAGGTCAATAGATCCATTTCAAATGATTCGAAAATAACAATAACAATGACATTACTGGCATGATTATGAATACTATCACGTACATGTTGAAAATGATACACTGATTAAATGCTTTTGTTTAATGATACATATTAATATTTTGTTTTAGGTTATTTACATGAGTCATGATTGCAATCGATTCTTATTAATGAATAGGAAATAATTGATATAATTATCCTAATTATAATTGCAATGTACATCACTCAGATATGAATGTGATGTATCATTACTATACATCAATCATCTTTTATCGTTATTATAGAAAACAATGGAAATTTATAGAAATGCATTTATAAACCAAACTTTAGAAAATATCTACTCACTGCACCGAAATATCTAATAATTACGTAAAATTGTATCCTGTTAATTATACCAATCATAACATATATGATAATTTCGAACTAACTGTGACGTCGGTGAATAATTTCATAGCAACGTATCCGTTCATATCCAGTGCTAGCTGTCAGATAATCAATCACGGAGTTCTACAAACACCGAACATAAATATACCGACACACTTATTGATGACGTAAGATGTATAGGGTTGATTTGTATACCTCTTACTTGCGGCAAAGGGCCCGAAAGTAACAGTACACGTAATTAACAGTTCTGCGTGTTTAAGAACATTACTGTTTGATGATGTCACAATATTGAAAAATGGGAAACATCGAGTTCTTGGAATTTTCTTCGGAGTTTATAAAGATTTGCAAATTCTAAATAAGGTTGAAAATATCAAAACAGTCGATGTAGGATTCGTGGTATGAAATGATATAAAATTAGAAATGTTTGAGTACTTTGTGTAATCACAAAATGAATCACCACTTTCGATTATTTCTACAAAGTAATCGATTATAGATATGGCCACATTGAATATGGCCACGACGATTACGATTAGGACAGAATCACTAATAAAATGGCCACCAGTGTATCAATGAATTACTACTTTTGTCGAGAACCGTCCAGCAGTCTGACTCCAGGAATTAATAAACCACACAACTGCCTTCCAGTGATCATTAAATTAGTACATTTACTAAAATAATAAACATCGTTTATTAAAAATTTAAATATTTCATAAAAATAATGACAGTAAATAGTGCCATGAAATGATGTTGTCATTGGAATACTGAGTATACGAAGTCATCAGGTTAACAGCCCCAAGCTCATTTACGTGTTCATTACATTAAATCCCCTTCGTTCTCCCCCCCCCCCCCCCCCCCCCCCCCCCCCCCCCTGTAATGGAACATTTTATTCTCAGCATGTGTGGATGACTTAGTCACTTCCTTTTTGGTCTTTGGAGCCTGTATACAATTGTTATTATTATAATATTATTAATACATTGATAAATTGAAGTGGAACAAGAATTGTGTAGACAGTTACTGAATAGCCAAGCAACAGTTGATCAATGGACTCAATCTAGAAATAGCTCTGTCTTATTCTTATGTCGATCCCTCAGAAATGCTTTATGGGAAGAATAAAACAAATTATTTCTCACAAATCAAGACTTCATGGCATAAGGATGTCATTCCGAAATCCAATTTCCTTATCATGCTATGTATTGATTTTCTGTTGGACATAAAACTGAATAGGTCCACTTGGAATCTTTATATGTCAATGTGGTAAGACAATTATAACATAAATAAAGCAAAAACAATAAATGTGACATACTGCATTAACTCGGCTTTATAAAACCTACAATATCAACCTCACATAACTAGTAATTATGAAGTGAATTGATCAATTAACGCTTATATTAAGCTCGTATTAAATAAAGGTGTCTTTACCTAATTTGTTTAAAATATTAACATGTCAAGAGGATTTTTGTTAAAAATAAAAGTTATGTTGAAATTATATATCGTAGTTGTTTCAAGTTAACAAAAATGTTAATGCATAGCTTCATTGCACTTAGTTTATTTTTAATTTAACTGGTACATCAGACGATTTGAATCGAGTTAAGTAAATACATTTTATTTCAAACGCAAGAATAGATCAATTATGCTGTTTATATGTAGCGGCTGATACACCTCCAAGGACTGGATTATAGTAGTGTTGATTATAAATCTTGGTACATTTAGAGTATCGAACATAGATTGTAAATGAGATACTAGAAAACATTCTGCAGTTTTAACAAAAATTGTACGTTATATTAGACAATGTCCCCACTTTTATTTCACTCATCGTTGCTTCTCACATCTCCAATTTGTGTCCACTCATCTTTCAAAAGATTATTATTAGTCGCTGTACTGCCGGATTCTGACTATCTTCAGCTGAGACAAGAAGCCTGAAAATGTTATCAGTGTTTGATGAGTAGCTCATGTATATAAAGTGTTGTTAATTCTGTGTTATATATAATATATTCCATTTTAAAATCAATGTGTTGTTTGAATGATGCTAGTCTTTATCATCATACTATCTTACGTGGTGCAATACCCTGTTTGATGATCAAATTATGTATAATAAATATAATTCAACAAGGCATCGGTACACTGTTATTAAGAAACGATACGACAATTTATATCTACAATATATATTATATATATATATATATATATATATATATATATATATATATATATATATATATATATGTTATATATATATTCAGTCAATGTGTCAAACCAGTCATTTGGCCAAACGACTGAAATTTTAAGTCATTTGGTCAAATGCCGCTGACCCCGTTCATTTGGCCAAATGCCTAAAATGTCCAGTGATTTGGCGAAATGACTAAAAATTACCTCCAGTCATTTGGCCAAATGACTAAAGGGTATTTTTGAGTGTTTTCTAATAACTAAACTATGTTGCATCTGTATTTATGTTTATCTTAACAAAAATGAATAATCAAATACATGTAACAACAAATTTACCAATATAATGCGTTGGTGACACATAATACATACTTCATTTATTTAAATAACTTACATTGTTGTGACATCTGTTATTACACAAAACTTTATTTTTGAAACAAGCACATTGACTCTGTGGTTGACGCGGTTTACCATGCACTATAACCATCCCCGGCCACAACTCTTTCATAAATCAGAAATTATTTGCGCTGTAATTTAAGAACCGTTGTCGCTCTGTAATATATGTGGCGCACCGAATAGCAGAAATATGTCCACGAAAAGGTATGCAACCTTAGCAGCTAGCTTTGATATCAGTGGGCTGATAACAATGAACTTTGTAATATGGTCCTGATACACCATAATGCACTTTAAAGAACCGTGCCGTAACGGTTGCATGTCGATGAGATCCACTTGGTCACGAGCGGTGAACTCTTTAGACGAGATCGGTCGGACAACAACATCCTTTGTGATCGGTCGAACACGTTTACGCGACAGTCAATGTATATTGACTTAAACAGTTCAATAGATTCCCTGGTAAGATTGGCATACTTCTTGCCTAACTCATTTACTATTCGATCGATACCACAGTGGCCAGTGGCAATGTGGGCACGTTTGATAGCATCGAATGTCTCTTCGATGTGCACGTAATACTGTATCGGGTCATCGGTGGGTTTGCGATGTCTTATCAACTTCTCAACATCACCACACTGAAAAATCTCATACTTGGACAGAAGATAATAACCTTGGTTTGACTTAGTTGATTATTGTTCATTTAATTGCTTCCGTTCATTTATCAACAAAAAGTACTCTGGTTTTGGTGTAAGTACCCTTTTCAGAGATTAATATTGCTTCTATAAAGTTTGAACGTATCTTCTACTGAAAGCTCCATACTGACAACTGATACCTGAACCCTAATGGCCCAAATATGTATAGGCAAAGGGATTTGGATGTTCAAATAAGTGTAATGTTAGTGTTGCTTTAAGGACAGAAGTTGATTAGTACAAAAAATGTTTACAATATTTAACATAATGATTGAAATAAATTCCAATTCAGGCAATCTGTCAAACTGAGGTACTAATTTTATATATATATATATATATATATATATATATATATATGTCTATCTATATATGTCTATCTATCTATCTATCTATCTATTTATTTATCTATCATTATTATATATATATATATATATATTATATATATATATATATATATATATATATATATATATATATATATATATATATATATATATATATATATATCTCATCTATCTATCTATCTATCTATCTATCTATCTATCTATCTATCTATCTATCTATTGATCTATCACTGTATTGTTCACTAACGTATGCACGTACATAAACTCACACAAACACACACAAACACATAAACATGCACACACATAAACATACACACTTAAACACACAAACACATTAACCATACACGTACACACACAAACACATAAACACACGTGTGCATGTGTGTGTATTAAGTATGTGTGTATTTGTATATGTGAATACAATGGTTTACAAAGGTGTTTGTTGAACTTGTATGATTTTAGTGAGTTTTAGGTCAATTCTTATAATGAGCTTGTTCAGGATGGCACAAAAGTCACTTATTATTTTAAAACTGAGTTATTTTTTAATTTATAATCTGTTGTATTTCTTTCTGTCAGTAATGATTGTTCAATTTTACTTTAAGTGTAACCTGCCATTTTACTGTACAAAATAGTCCCTCAAGACCAACCATCTGAAGAGTCCTTCAACGTTGTCAAGATCAAAGTTCTATTTCTGATTTGGTACGGTCTAGACGACCACAATCCGCGAGAAATGAGGAAACGGAAAAGAACCAGGAACATAAGTTCGAAGATATTCTAGGTAATTGAACACTTTGAAGGAATTTTGAACGAATTAAGCGGAAATTGCCCATACTGCAAGAGCAACAATAGAGTTTCTTCGCCGAAAATTCAATGACAGAGTAATTTCACCTGAAACGGAAATTAACTGGCCACTGTCTGCTATAGATTTGAGATCTCCTGATTTTTTCCTTTGGGATTATCTTATGGGAAGAGTTTAGGTAAACATACCTCGAAAACTCTATGAGCTAACGAATAATATTGGGCAAGAAATTAGAGCGCCGGAGCCAAAAACATTACTAGCTGTCATGGAATGCAGCCTAGAAAGGGCTCGACTGTATGAATTTGAAAACGGAGGGCATTTGAGGGATATTATATACCACAAATAGTTCAAAGTAATCTTCGAGGGTCAAAATAAACATATAATTTTTGAAGTATTGCGTGTGATTAAATATTGTATATTTGTATGTTCGTTCGTGCATGTGCATATAACTGCAGACTATACATATGATTAGGCTCAAAAATGTTCATCAGGAGAACTACATTATATATATATATATATATATATATATATATATATATATATATATATAGTGTGTGTGTGTGTGTGTGTGTGTGTGTTTTTTTTGGGGGGTATGTGTGTATGTGTGTGTGTGTGTGAATGCTATTTAGGTGTCCTTTTATGCCCATACACTGACAAATGCCGTCATGTATTTCTAGCACTTCTAGTTTCTTTACTTCGTACTTGCGATGATCAGAAGAATTTAAGTATTGGCCTTCGGCCTTTTAATTGACCCCATGAAATTAGCTGTAGCCAGGAGGTATATATGAATTTACGAAACTACTAAAAATAAATACTTGATTGATTATATATTATTATCTTTGTATATTGGCCCGTAAGTATCAACGATAATTATATTCTTACCATGACGCAAATGAATTTTGTAGCTTAATCCAAATAATATCATAATATCGTTATAGCGTTTTATAATAATTCATTTTATCCTGTTTAGTGTTATATAAGTTAATTATGTAGCTCATTTGGGTGGCATGTGTGGTAACATAATTTATTTAACTGATAGAAACAAAATGTGATAAGTAATATTTTAGCACCGGAATTACCTGAAGTGTAAAGTTTATTGTGAAGTATGCGCATTACGTAGTCGTGCTGTTTACGGCTTGGTACAGGTCTCACCTTTGACATATTGCCGAAGGGTTTCTACATATTGAAACAATTCCCACACGCATAGATTCGAGCCTGATTCGAGCTCACAGGCTAAAGGTTTGCAGCCGAGCTATATAGCTATTGCGACACGGAGAAGAATCGACCGAAGAAGATTTATATACTGAACAGCACAATAATAGAATGGCAGGTAGTTGATACAGATAGAGTAGACAGCTTCCATCATTCTCACACAACAAGATGAAAGAGAAGTGCCAAGTATGATTTCGTTTTCATTTTGATTATTTGCCTGATGTGTTTACAATTTTTAAGCGGATTGAAATGGAACTGTCACAGTTCTAACAGGTAACTAATTTCGGATGGATAAATGGAAACATACGGCGTGCTACAAGTGCTCGATTAGCTGGATTTATATTACAGTTATCGAGCCGTGATGGTCCAGTTAGTAAGAGATTAGGACTGGTAGCCAAAGTGTCACGGGTTCAAGGCTCCTGGAGCTTGCAATGCTGTCATATGGCGACCGGTTCACTAATCCATAGAAATGAGGACCTATGCGTTTGAGTAACGCTTTATGCCTTTAGTGGCAATATGAGTTGTATGCTCCCTAAAGATTTGAGATACATGATCGATTGAAACAGGCCTGAATCAGGGATAATAATATTGTAAGGCGCCCTAGAGCAGCAATCTAGCTGGATAAGGCGCCATATAAATATCACATAATATTATTATATCTAAAGATATTAGCGTATTAATATTAAAATTCATTACAAATTAGTGCGATGTCTTAAAACAGCAGATATTTTATGTATAATAAGCAAAGCTAATGTATGTATCCATGTGATTGATGGATTGCGATAAATCACACTTTTGCATATACGCGGCTTTCAGTTTATATGTTTCGATTCATGCTGAATTTTGTGCAGTAATTAAGCGAAAAATAAGGGTATACATGTATTTGTTGGTGGTTATGAAATTAGGACAATTTGTGACATTGCTTAACTCTATTAAAATATTAAAGCATTAAATTATAGAACAAACCATGGAAAATAATATATTTCGGAACCTCTGAAAAGAGATAAATTGCTACAACAGACTAGCTTTGGCTTTTGTTCAGGTTTGCTAATAAATCATGGGTAGTATCACTAGCTAGTAGTGTTAAGTACAAGATATCAAGAAATTTATGATAACTAATAACATTGCCTCCTCGATGAAATAGCAGATAGATAGGGGTTACAGTTGTTAATTACCGTGAACAAATTATTTAATCAGTATTACAGTTAGCGTCGGTGAATGATGAATGAATGATATAGAAAATATATAAACTTTAATATAATAAGCGCGTTTGGTGTTTTAGATGAGCTTTTCGACAGATTGTCACCTCGAATCTAATTCATACGTTGCTCTGTGTAAAATATTTCTTAAGGTAATAATCTTTCAGCCACATGTTTCAGGTGTGACCAGCACGAAGGTTAAACAATTCAACCGATTGGTAAAGCTAGCTCTGTTTGTATGTTATTGGGTTTGTTGTTTTAATGCTTAGTAATAACAGCTTCAGATAGATATTACTTTTTATTGTTATTTTAAACTGGATTACCATGTAGCCGTCTAACATTTGGAGCAGGAATTAGTTCATGCCACAAGGAGCAAACACTCAACTGACTGTTTGATAATTTAAGGGAAATATAATTTCAGGATGTTTTCTTTCCTATAATGAAGGAAGAAATTCTAGCCGAACAATTCCGTTTATTCTCTTAGAGAAATCACTTCCGAGATATCAATAGAGTGATACAATACTTCATACTGGGACAACTATTCCTACAATACATTGCTCGAAGAACGAGTGATTTCAAACTTTTCTCCTTGCTTCCAGAGCTTTTTGTGTATATTTTTCAATAACATACTTGACAATAAAACAAAATCTGCAATGTTTGGTTTGGTTGGATGTTATTCGAATTGTTCACATTTCGTTTATTAACAAAAGAATTAATGCTGAGTTTATTTAAATTTTATTTGAGTAGTAAATTAAGTTTTATACGATGTTCTCAATGGAGGTGATGGCGTTTGTTACCTGTTTTGTTTGTTAAGCTACGGAGATGAGGATAGAGGCTGACTCGTGTGTTGGTGTTAAAGAATGTCTAGCCATAGAAAGACTGTCGAAAAGACAATTAATGAATGTGTATTATGGGGAGAGTAGTATATTGTGCGATAAGATATTCGGGTTTTAAATAAAAAGGTACCTTTAATTAATGTATATCTGCATACAATTACATTTCCTTAATATTTCAATATTCACTTCTCCTTCATCAAACATAACCGAAGTATAATTATTGTGACAAGATGTTTCGTGATATATTAGAACTAATGGCGAAATGTAAATTGCTTGCCTCTCTTCTTTTAATACTGAGGACATTTTATTATGACAAATCTCCCACATCCAGTGATAATTCGAGACAGGTAACAAGAGGCGTACTGAGAAGCAATAAAAGGCAGTCACAAAAACAAAAGCTTGCCATTTGATCAATACGTAGGAGAAGAGCCACTCTTCTATCTTGCAAGAGTATATACGCACCATCACTTAATTACTTCAGAGCATGAGATGCCTACTCAGGAAAAAAAGAATACTACATATATGTATGAATGGTATGGACACTTGGCAATAAATGTGATCTTCTGAAGTCCACTTCATAGATTTTGTGTCATATGTAAGGATAATGAATGGCCGGATTGTCGTTCTACATCTAAACTTAATGTGAAATAAATGTCGTGAAGATTTAGACAACGTTCAAATGATCTACTTGTATCTATTTAGCTAGCTATCTGGTTATATTTGAATCTATCTATCTGTTTATATCTGAGATTGTTCAGATAAATGATATTAGAGGGTTTTCTAAACTAATATGAGAAATCCTGCGCATAATTCATCATTCTAGACATGGCAACCCCCAAAGATAATCCGCCGAAATGAAAACAAGTCACCACTAGATAATTAATTAGATCGAAACCTGAATAGTATAGTAATTCGACCTTTAACACTACTAATTAACAGGGTTCGATATTAACGCTCGCCCAGTCACCCGAGGCGAATATAAACAATACAGGATAAGTAGATTTTCAACTGAGTTCATGCTGTCGGGCGAGTGACGATTTATAACAAAATTATACATTGCTACGTATCTAACTAACTGGTTAATTACTTCAAGGATTAGTTGGTTTTAAAAGTCACTTGTACTGCATGACTAGTTACCTTTTAATCCGACAATTAGAGGTTTCAATATACATATATATATATATATATATATATATATATATATATATATATATATATATATATATATATATATATATAGGAGAGAGAGAGAGAGAGAGAGAGAAAATATAATATATATATATATATATATATCTATATATATATATATATATAGACAGAGGGGGGAAGAGAATGGGAGAGAGGGAGAGGGGGAGAGAGAGAGATTAAATTGATAGATTATAGTTGGTAGATTTATTATTAGAGATAGTCATACCACCAATATCTATTAACATTTTGATATATTCTTTATAAATGACATTCTCCATAAATGACATTCTACATACCACGTACACTTATCCCGCAACGTAATAAGCGGTTTATCTGTTTTAACTTCCATCATATATAATTCATAATATATTCCTTAAAGTGATAATCAGAAAATTGAGCTGCTAATCCACAGAAAGAGAGTCCGAATCGGCTCTCATTCCTGTGGTGTAACATTTGCATTCTTCGGCTAATGAACTCAACAAGAATAACATCAACTTATTGGAGAGTAGTCCTCATTCTATTTTGACAAATCATCTATTCATAATATATGCCACTGGCCTCGCATTTTGTAAGCCTTATCGCATCTTTTCTATAATCGACATCTGATTGTATTTTGAGTAAAAACATAACCACCAACAATTTTAAGTTAAAGCAACTGTTCATTCGGCGTTTTGATGTTAATTAAGTCTTATCTGATTCTGTTAAATAAAAAAATCCCACGATAAATTACTGATAACGAGGATGAGTGAATAGGTTTAATTTAAGGGTGACGTTGGATGTTATCTGAGGAATCAGAATATTTTCCTTTTGCTGGTTCGGTATCGAAGAAACACGAGTGAAACATTTATGGAACTGGATTTAAACAATTACATCCACATTTTAAAATATGATATATTGAGTGAAACAATTTATAAGATGAAATGATGCATGGTTATTAACATGCATGCAATCGAAATAAATAGCTTTTGACGCATTGACAATTCCGATCCGCACGACTATATCATTATAAATCTGTTAATCGATTACTCAAACTAATAATGAAGTCACAGTTGGTATTTCTCTCCTATCGTAACCCATTAATTTCAGACGAAGATGGAATACAAATCATCATCCGTGTAAACTGCCTCATCTTCAATCTCCCTAGTTTTAAACTTGCCATTCTTCGTCTATCACTGCTCTTGTCAATCTTTTTTGATAACATGTTTTTCGATTCATACCACTGTTTGCACCTTCCACTGTGATATCGTTATGTAAGCTATATATAATCCATCAGCATTTTGATAATACTTTTGGAAATTAAAGATTCATGTTTCAAGAAACTGATTCCCACGTATAATAGCATCATACCACAACGAAGATATAAACTAACCATAACCTGTCTGACCTATTTGGAGATATATGCACTTACACAATACACTGTTTACAATGTTATCTTTATCCATAACTTCTTGCATATTATATAAAACATTATTTATTTATATATGCTCTCCTTATTACATATTAACCATTACTCCCGTTTTTATTAATTGCCTATAAACAACTAATACAATATCAACGACAACAACAACAACAACACCACCAACAACAATAATAATAATAATAATACTATTATTATTATTATTATTATTATTATTAATGATAATAAGCATGGTAGATGATGCTCGTAAAAATGTCCCCTCATGTGGACAATTTCAAATCGCAGCAGTCTCATTGATATATACTTTGGGTTACATCTCTTAGGTACAGAGGTGCTGTTCTACTCAGTACTTTGAACATTATACATAGTGATTATAACACAAGTTTTATTCCAGATACATTGGATCCCTGTACAGATCGCTGGAAGCCAATGCATCTGGAACAAAACTGGTGTTATAATTCCTTTTAACGAATGGGTGTCAATTTATATACATCACATTCCCACAATCGTTGTCGGCGGTTTGTCAAAGAGTGAAGATTATTGCAGAATATTGCATTGCCATAGTCCAGCTGAGTAATTATAGAGCTTTGTCTCTCAGTACATTTAATTTTCTTGTAAAATGCATCTGCTTCAGCATTCATAGCGTATAAACCAATATAAACCCTACATTTCCCAAATAGATGGAGTAATTAATATAACTAGTTCCTACATTAATGGACAGATTTTCAGTTTTACTTAGAAGAAAAAACAATGAAATCAGTGTCGTTCGTATTCAATTTCAGCATATTGCTCTTATTCTAAATATTTTTGTTTATAATACAAGCTTCAATTTGATGGTATATCGTTTAATATTTTCAGCAACCGGCTTAGTACACCTACCTTAACTCCATGGTCCATAACCGGATCCCCGTGATACACCAAATGAA
>JAODUP010000991.1:0-90000 GCA_025642065.1 Paralvinella palmiformis | reverse complement strand
ATCCCCTTTTTTAAAAGCATTCTTGACACAAGAATCACTTTTAACTGTAGTTCATGCCTTTGTTACATATCGTATAGACTATTGTAACTCCCTGTTATATGGCATATCTGATTATAACATTAATCGCCTTCAGCGAATTCAGAATAGTGCAGCTCGCATTGTAACAAATACTAGAAAATATGATCGTATCACCCCAATTCTTCAAAAACTACATCGGCTACCTGTTAGACAGCGTATCCATTTTAAGATTCTGTTAATAACTTATAATTCTATTAATGATATGGCGCCAGAATACCTGTGTGAACTGGTTTCCATTAGAAAGTCATCCGGAAAACTCAGGTCATCCAGTCAGATACTATTGGAGGTGCCAGTGTCTCGGCTCAAGTCATATGGTGATTGTGCGTTTAGTGTTGCAGCCCCCAATTTGTGGAATAAGTTGCCGGCAAATATTAGAAATTCGTCGTCTCTTGGAAATTTTAAGTCTCTTCTAAAAACACACCTATTTAAGGTCGCTTTCACAGATAAATAATTATTATCTTTTAAATCATTACAGGGTTTTTACAGACATTATTTGGGGTATTATTAAATTACATATTATTTGTACAGCGCCTTTGAATGGCTCCTGCTAGTAAGGGCGCTTTATTAAATATACATTATTATTATTATTATTATTATTATTATTATTATATCAAGTCAGCACTGGCGTTGCTAATCGTTCGTGCTTGACTTTCATAACTTGAACTAAATATATTAAGTTATCTATAGTTAGCAAGAATGTGCTAGTTTACAATAATTAGTCTAAATAGAGGCATATGTATGGCGTTTATGCAGGTTACCTTTCTCTTATAGATGTAAATATTCGATTAGCATTACACAAATCCAGTCAATCACAGATATGAATGCAATCCGTCACTCCTGTTAGACGTTATACTTTAACACCTATGTAATAGTTGTTGTGGTGTAACATATAATTTAATGTTATTACAAGAACACACCGACTTCAGATAAAACTTCAAATGATGCATCCATGCGATTCCTTATATCGATCTTTATATGTGTGTAACGGCATGATAACACTGGAATGAAAACAATAATATATTTTACATTGATTGATGTTGTATGCTCTTTCCATGGAAATTCTGATTGGTATAAAAAGATTAGAGAACGTTTTAAAAAACTGTATATCTTAATTGCGGCTTAAACTGTTGGCATGCAAATCGATTACATCATTATATATTGTAATGATGAATCAAAAATATGAAAAACTATTCTTTTCTTTCAGATTTGCCATGAAAAAGAAAAGTTGATATTGGTAACATTCTGTATAGAATAATGTGTCTAAATTTGAAGACTGGACTGTGTACGTATTTAATAAATGATGCTTGGCCAATTCCTACCTATACCTCTAGGTTAGGAATAATATTCACCCTTTCTAAATTTGCCATTGACAAAGACTAGGCATTACGTTATGGTATCGTTCTAATCAGGAATAAGCACTAACAGACAACAGTTATTACGTGTAGGTCGTTGTAACAAAAGAGTGATTGTCGCAAATAAGGAATGATTATTGGTAATGTCGTACTAGGCGAGAATGAACCCATTTAATCAATGCCGACAAATATGATAGTTATAGCACGTCTACATGTTCAACTTGTATTCGCATCTGAACATTTCATATAAGCAAAACTAGTGGATATGAAAATGATTTCACACCACAATGTGAGACCATTTCAAACACAGCGAAAAGTTGGGAATTCCAATTATTATGAAATATATATTGAAATTATAAATATGATATCAACAGATTGGTGGTCCTAATATTTCGATAAAGTTAATGAGTAACAAAATATTACTACAACATTTTAATGGAAAAAAACCATGCATTATGTTTAACTTAGCATTATTGCACTGGATTAATTTCTTCAATGCACAAAATAAGCTAAAAATATATTTTTATTCAGAACTCTAAGCATTGCGAACATTGTACTGTGAATATAGCATATTATTCAATCATAATACCAGATTGGTGGCAGTAGAAATTCTACATCAAAATAAAGTTAACTTTCCCAGTATTTATTTCTGTATTTTACATTCCTGACATCAATATTGACAACTAATTACCAATGTTTTCACCGGTATATTCAACATCGATGCACATACTGACAATTATTAGCAGATACATATTTGCTCATCTTCTCCTTAATGGTTCTTGAGTGTCTGTCTTTGAACATAATTAGTATTCCCTTTTGAAAGAAGATCTTTTGTATTGGGCATCCTCTATTTAGTGTAACTGAAACAACATATTTAATCGTCTGGTGTGCCTTTAAAGCAAAAGTCATTTACACACACACACACACACATACACACACACACACACACACACACACAAACACGCACGCACACGCACACACACACACACACACACACACGCACACACAGACAAACACAAACAAACACAAACAAACACACGCACACACAAGCACATACACGCACGAAAACATATACATACACACACCAATCACAGACACGCACATACACACAAACACACACATACCAACAACGTGTCGCAGTTTGAAGTCTGAATAGAATTAACTCGTCCTAATAATAATTTATTTACTATATTGTGTTTTACATAACAGGATGAGTTAAGATTTAATAAACATCAAACTGCTTATTGGTGATGATGTTGAGTTACACGACGTTAGGCTGGTAATATTTATTATAAATGTATGAATAGATGTAACAGGATGAAGGCTAATATCCAAAGGGGGTGGCGAGGTGTGATCTCGTTATATGAAATATTTCTAATTATTATTTGATATCAGATAAAACGGACTATTATATTGCGGGATAAGTGAATGTTGTATGTATAATGGGATATATGCAAGCATAGGAGGTAAATAAACAGAGGCACCTTACATTAATTGCGTGTCGTCATATTTGTGGAATGACTGTGGAACTATCACTTACTTAGAGGAATCATTCTGAAACAAGGATTAATATATGTGGAGGTAATCCACGTTTTCGAAATTTGAATATTTCGTTCTTCGTGACATCTCCACTTAGTCAGAGATACATTCTAAGTCTTTCCGTCAATTATTTCGTATTAAAGTTCATGCGAATGACCAGAAATGTCCATGCCAATTTGTTGTCCATATATTTGACCCAAAATCTATCATGTAGCTATCAGGAAAAGAAGGCATTTATTGCGAAGTATCGAAATATCCAGCATGGTATATGTCCACACTAAGTAGCTCTTGATTATAAATAATTAACTGGTGATAGAAATAGGTTAGTTTAGGATACATTACTGGCTGCTCACCTATATCTTTAACAGAGAGGTATGATTTTAGCGACCATCTTTTAGTCCTTCTTAGTACATGTGAGTACTAGATCAGGTACCGAATCTGCTATATTTATCAGAATAAGGTGTCTGCAATATTAATAGCAATTTATGTTTCTTTGTCGTGTTACGTAAATTAGTATTTAATCTTGACATCGGTAATCTCCAAATGACAACCATCGTTATGGTTGTATTGGTCCCTTCTCTTGATTAAGTCTTACTGCAAATCTAATTAATCATTTATGGCTTATATTCTGGAAGTAACACGTTATGCAAGAAATTGTGTTATTTGTGTTGAAGGTAGTGGTCAGAGAGTTGGGCAGAAAGGACATGAGAATAGAGGGGCATGAAAGCTAGATCCAATCAGATGTAATTTGTGCCGACTCATACGCATACTCTACACACTAATGCAACCGTACTTAATCTCTGAATGATAACATCGTTTTAGTTTTATCGGCCCCTTTCGACGGAGTATATCTTCTCTAAAGATGATACAACATTTCTGGAATTTAAATTCAAAATAAAATATAGTAACACAGAAAAGGTATATTTGTATTGAAATTAATGAAGATATTTGGGTAAGAGGGCTTCTCAATAGTAGTGCTATGAACTATAGCTCAAATAGAGTGTACGTCATGCCAACACACTTATAGTCTCCATGCACAGACACACATGCAAAGAGGAAACTGGGTGAATGCGCCATCAGTAATCACTCATGTAAAGTACAGATTCACAATTAAAACACTGGATAAATGTTCATCCTTCTTTCTTTACAGATACATTTATAAATACACGCAGAACCAGCCCCTAGATACGTGTGCTCGCATTTATGTAGACACAAACACAACTATACACCCAAAATATCTGTATCTATCTATCTATCTATCTATCTTTCTTTCTTTCTTTCTAAATAGGTCGGTAATAGGTCGTTTTCAACTTAATGTATTGTGAGAAATCCTATGCCATGTAAACATCATTTGAGACCTATGCCTCCATACGTCTATATAAAAGTAAAACTATATATAGTTAAATCTAAATATAATCAAGTCTACACTTTTAAATATCTATTGATACGTATACCCATGCATGTGTTCGGGCTACTCATCAGCCTGTGAGTCCTAGCTAATACGCTTTTCGTACGTGACTAATTTGTCACCCAAGCTACGTATATACAGCGTAAGCATGTACAAAGGTATCATTTGTAACCAAAGTGCCCAGTGAGCAACACGGGCATGGTTAAATGTTGAGTCATATAGAGAATATTATTACTTTAACATCACAGTTAACAATAATCCCTGTAGTTCAAACGAAACCTGTACATTCGAACATGTTGTACATGTTGACTACAGCTTCATTCTGGGTTCGAATAACCAAACAAATCCTTTCTATATCAATGGTATCGAAAGAACTCCGACAGCTCCGGCGTCGCAAGTTGTTCTCTAATCAGAGTGAGGGGGCCTCCGTGGTCTAGCGGTAGCGTGCTGGACCACAGATAACTACCACCCGTGTTCGAATCCCCGCGTGGGCATATATGAAGGTTGTTTCGTATTTCACTTCGTCTCATTACCTTTGGGAGTCGCTCGGCCCATTTAGCCTACCTTGCGCACAAAAGTGGCCGTAAAACATCAATCATAATCTAATCAGAGTGAAAGGTTTTAGCCTTTTCTAGACTGTCGACCTGTCAACTGAAATAACAGTTTGTTGAACAAGTGACAATACTCTGTACAATACATTACCTACATATGGAATCAGTGAAGTGGCAATGATGCATAATGGATTATTCCTGGACTAGAACGAAATATTGTCTCGGTCCTGAGTAAATATTATGTTTTCCTTAAACCTAACAGCTAATCCGCAGAGATTTATATGCATCACTTCGTGAAGGTTCATTCATAGCTATGTGTAGCTAGGTGCAGTGGGCTATACGTTAACGCGTCTATCTGCTTTATCTATTTGACCTATAATCGAAAACAACGGATTTTAGGCAGATGGCCGATACTGCGAATGACACGTACGGATTATATTAGCTATACAATTAATAATTTTGATATTTGACTGTAATATAATAACTCTCAACGTAGGGAAAACACTCTGTCACAGCTTAATATTATAGCTATATTTGCCGAAGTAACTAGCGCCACCTGGAGATTAATAAGCCGTTTCGCCAGACTATATAACAGGACAACAATACAGATTATACATTATACATATCAAAGCCGATAGAGTAAAACAAGTTGTAATGACCACGTAATGTTCTTACATTGGTGTAATAAGGAATCTATATCGAACTAGGTGTGATGTTTGGCATGGGCAGTGTGTGCTTTCAATCACATATATATAGTGGCACTGGGTGAGAACATCTAAACATCCTTTGAAAATATATGCGTAAATAAAGTTATACATATTTTGATCGAAATATAAAATATTCCACACCTCTATACATACATAAAGTGCTACATGTGTCTGGGTCACTCGTCAGCCTGTGCGGTCTAGCTCTCTCTTTCTCATTCTCTCTCTCATTATATATATATATATATATATATATATATATATATGTGTGTGTGTGTGTGTGTGTGTGTGTGTGTTTGTGTGTGTTTGTGTGCATGTGCGTGTGTTTGTCTGTGTATGTTTGCGTGTGTGATTATGTGTATATTTTGACATAAAGTTGTAATAAATGAGTGTTCTATTGGGCATATAATCAAATGGGTTGGGCTAATATAGTGGCGGAAAAGTGTACATTCTTGTTTACAATTTTATATTTGAAGCGTTACCTTGTGTTGCTTACCCAAATCAGGGATTAATTTTGTATATGTTTCTAATAACTTACAATTGTCGGGTACCATTGAATTTAGATCAGGAAATAGAAACTACATGTTCTATTTCTCAATTATATTTGGTGGCTGTGTTGTCTTACGAATGCTGCAATGTAATACTGGCAACAGCTACATGATGTCACAAGAGGTTAATGATATTTGTTGTCAGTATACTATTAATCAAAACGGGAGAATGACCAATAATTAATAGATTGAACATACATTGAACAAGATACAATAAGTAAGGTAATGGTGTGAATACTCTACTATTGATGTATATATATCACATGAGTGTATATCATGCCATGTGTATTCGATATTTTCACTGTGGCAAGATGCCATTATGCATGGGAATCGGTTTTCTGAAAGGACATCTTTAATCTGAAGCTTGTAATATTCTCGCTTTGGATATATATGCATTGCCAGCATGTGATTGTGTATCTATCTGTGTTTATATTAAAAGGTTGTCAGAGGAACGACACGAAGAAAATTTAAAACAGAAAGACTGAAATGCTGAAGATGGGGATGGAATGGCAAGGAGGTTAGACGGATGGAGGCCATCTTCGCCTAACACCAGATTATTGGGTCACGATGGAACTGAAATGCCAACCGTGATCACATTGTTACTTTGATTAATTGCTTGTCGTGTAAAACGGAATGATCACTGTATCAGAAACTAATTATTTCGTTTCCATGCAATTCATCTTATCCAACGTATGACACCATTTTTTTCCGGGGACTGAGACTATTGAATATTAACTGAAATGGCTTCAACCTATTCATATATAAACAGTTTTTCCTTTTGATGTTAAAGAAAATCGTTCAGAGCTTTTGTATAAAGCCCAAGTGTAAGGGTACTGAATATATTTAATTATACAGGACGATATCTTAATATTGGAGCTTCTTGATGATTGTCACTTCACGTGAAAACAAATAATATCGACAAAAATGCATGAACTCCATAATTAAGTGAATTTATACAACTTAAAATATTATGAGAACCAAAATATCCTTAAAGGCACCCATAATAATAATAATAATAATAATAATAATAATAATAATAATAATAATAATAATAATAATAATAATAATAATAATAATAATTAATAATAATAATATAATAATAATAATCTACTACTACTACTACTATTACTATTACTACTACTACTACTACTACTACTACTACTACTACTACTACTACTAATAATAATAATAATAATGTATGGTTTATATAGCACCACCTTCAACTGTGTTGTTCTGGGAGTGCTTTATCTATATATTAAATAACATTCGTGTTTTTATGATAAATATAATTATTTCATTCACTAGGTGGTTGATATATGGTAATAACTATTGCTCTCCATGTGTTTTATAGCGTACTACATAGAATGAAATAGACTATTTCAACTGTTGATAAGTCTTTCGTCTTCCTGTTAACGCTGACAATGATCCGGGTCTTTACCGATTTTCCTTCTTTGTTCATTGCAGGTAATCTATTAAGTGACACTTGAAAATAGTAGCAATTAATTGTTGAACATTAAAACTATACCACGATGGTGAAACAGTCAGATTTGAATCCCTGAAATATTCTAGAGTGTTAGATTGAAGATATTATCTTGTTGTAGTATGCAATATATATTTATAAGAGTTTATGCCCCAAGCGTAGTCAATGTAATCTTATCAGATTCTCTACCAAGCGGTGAATATCCAAATAACGCCAAATATGGCTGCATGAAGACCAGAGTCATTGTCTATAGGACAAAATTAGTTAACCACAATAGCCTGAAATTGGGATTTTATGTAAATTCCAGCTCAATTGACAAATATAATTTAGCGCAGTCACCTTTAATACCAATATAACTACAAACAAACATATTTTCAGGATATTTTGACATTCAATTCCATCTTCATAAACAATAATATAATTCGTTGTATGCATAATGCGTCAAAAAGTTAATTATCTTTTTCATCTATACAGTCTGCCGCGAACTGCTTTCGAATCGGAGCATACCTGGGCGTATCATACCACCTATACACCTAATATATAATCAATAATATCCTTTGTAATAAGGGATTTAATAATACGTCTACTGTCTTAACAATGTCAAGTTGTCTGTCTCTAAGCACTTACCGATTTAAAGACTATTCCACCAAGTATAATTATAACAATACAATGATGGCTAACATGTTCGGAGTGACAGCAAAACAGCAAATATAATTAAAAACCTGTAACTATTTACGTTATTATTAAACGATATACAAAAGGTCTATCTAAAAAATAGCATCTCCGCAACGTACATCATAATATAAAATATCGCTGTTCTGAACTTTCCTATACGTCATCGGTAAGGCTACGCCAACTGGCCAGCTAAATACTATGAGTGAAACTTAACAACAACAAAACACGAGATGCATTTAAAATACCCCGTTTCTTTAGTATCTTGATATTAATTACATCACTTCTGGACCTGATACACAAGACGCATATTATATACATTTAAAAGTCAGGATAGTTGAGAAAAAAACATATTTACGATTGACAGTGAACATTACCTAATAAAATAGGTAATTTTGGAAGAAATAAATGACTGATGTGTTTTTGTATGTGCATTTGTGAACTGGGTACTGGGTTATTTCTATTCCCGTGTATGTTTGCATCTGCATACAAAACGTAAGGGTGAGTAGGCACAAAGCTACATTAGCACCTGCGTAGGTGTCATTTCCTGGCATTTTACATTCACACTTTCAGAAATGCTGTTATCTACTATAAGTGGAGAAGATATGATTTATAAAATATTTACTTTCTATGGAATAGGGAGTCATTAAATGCTGCACTAGCCATCGAGTGGGACATCATTGGTGGAAGTGGACATTAGAGATGGAACAAGCCTTCGTCATTGTGATATTGACGATGCTAAGTCAACGGAGATAGTTGAAAACAAAAAGCGTTAATGAATGTATTTCTTCATAACGGATAATAGTGTTATCATCCAATTTAAAGCCAATGTCGTAATATATATGTTCATCTTAATTAATATTCATTTTGGTGAATGCCATGTCATAATATGTCTGGACATCACAGTGATTTTTATTAGATAACGAGGTAATGAACGATAAACCTAATTTCATATCTTCATCTGTACTTGTTTAAAAGATTTGTTACGGTAAATATATTTGTGAAACGCAGGATATGATCTAACTATCACTAGAATACTTCCTTGAAGAAAGTCTGATTGCGGCTTCAAATTTCATAATTCTTTATCCCTTCATTTCACTTTAGTGGCTACTAAAAGGGCACATAAATAAAATGATTAATTTAGAAAGGACCATTATGAGGAAATGCAATTTTGGAGTGTGCTAATTGATTTTCATTTAGTCAACCATACAATTTGTAACGGAGTGTAAATACTAAATTAAACTACTTTTTGGTGACCAAACAATTGTTTTATGCAACATTAAGATATATTATTCATAATAATTTAAAGAAAACATGTGGTCAAAACTCAGGATTATGTCTTACAAAAAGCCCTTGCACGCAATTCAATTTAAAATGAATCAGTATATAATATAATACACTGAACTACATATACTGTACACAATTGACATATATATTACATGTTTTCATGATACAATATACAAAGAAGTAACATGAAGAACCTAATAGGTTGAGAACCCATGACCATGAGATATATTATTTAACATACAAGACGAGATAAAGGTTGATATTGGGTTAGATATTGCCTAAAAGAGGTGTGAGAAAAAATTTTAAATTATTATTACTAAAATTATAATAAAAAAAAGACATGCATATGACAGTATTATAGACGCGAAGACCTATTAGCGAGACAAATAATCTATCAATGTAAGGCACAAATGTTGGAAATATTCAATTAGAAGTAGGATAAGTGCGGCGCTTTTTAACGTGTGGTGCGTGAATTTGTCGTGTATTATGATCGTGATATGCAGTATTTAGTGTGAACTTCTCCATTAAAGGTTTTGATAATGTTTTGTGTATACAGTCAAACATGAATTAGCTGTTTCTAATTCGTACTAATTGACTTTAAATTCAATATGTTACATGTGCTGTTGGCTGCATGTATGAGCATTGCACTCACCTTTGTTTGTAAGCTGGACAGCCTTTTTTTGAAGCACTCTAGTTTTCTTTAAATATGATCGATAAGTAGATCCCCATAAAGTGATACTGTATAGTGAATGATGCTAAGGTACTCTACAATCTCCTGAAATGGTGGCAAGATATAACTTGTTATACAGTGTGCAGAACATAAAGTGCCCTAGATATTTTTAAATTAACATGTTTAATGTGCTCCTTCCATATTAGTTTGTTGTCAATATGAATTCCAAAAAAACTTCACAAGATATTTCCGTTGAATCTTGTCAGTATCGATACAAACACTAAAGCCACTGTTAGCCTGATCATTCCCAAACGGGAAAAACATGTAATTCCTTCTGGCAATATTAAGTGACAGTTTATTAGCCTTGAACCAGTCACATGGCAATCTAAGTCATTATTAATTTTGTGATAAAGTTCGTCAAGTTGTTTCGAAGATGCATACAGTATGGTGTCATCAGCAAACAATATGCTTGAGTATATGCAAGTCATGTGTGTAAATTATGAAAAGTAGGTGTCCCAAAACAGACCCTTGTGGTAACCCGTATATGATACACTGCTTATCAGAAAAAGTACCTTTAAAATTGAGTTTGATCAAATAATTAACTTTTCAACTAGTCCAATGATTGTCCCGCACCCCATAATATTTCAATTTATTAATTAATATTTTATGATCTATCGGATCAAGGGCCTTTGACAAGTCTAGATATGTTGCAAGTATGTGTTGATTACTTTCTCTGGTTTTGATGTTATCAATTAAAAATCAGTTACTGCTTGGGCTGTTGAGTTACGGTTTCTAAAGCCATACTGATCCTTGTAAAGTACATTGTGTGTATCCAAGAATGAATAACGTCTTTTATGGACACTTGTTTCTAGTACGTTTGACAAAACCGGTATTAACGATATAGGCCTAAAGTTACACAATTGATTTTTAACTTTTGACGTATAGATAGACACAACTTTATCAACTTTAGTAACTGGTAAGGATATTTCATCTTTCTCTTTCTTCAAAGATATTTGTGATTTATCGTCACACCCTCAAGTTTTCTTTTCTTTTATATCTGTGATGATTTTGTATATTTGAAATGGGTCAGTAGGTCTGAGGAAAATGGAATTTGTATTTCTAAGTTTCAGGTAAGTGGCATACGGTTTCTTTAGATAAGGAACTTCAAATACCAAATCACGTTCAATATTTGTAAAATAGGAACAAAAGCATTCGCTAACGTATTTTACGTTAGTTTCGTTTGTGATGTTAACACTAACGCAATCGGATACCCCTGATTTATCACTCATTTTTCTAATACAGATTTCAACACTCGCCATGTCTTTGATACATCAACCTTGAATGTATATATTATAAAGCCCCATAATATTTCACTATTGCCTTTCGAATCAGCCTATAATACAGGTTTAGGTTTTGTTGTTCGGGGAGAATCCCCATGCTGTCGCTTAATCAGCACAGCCTCTATGTTGGAGGGGAGCAGTACGGAAAGATGGAGCCGAAATACCCTGAGGGTGGTCACTGCCAGAGTGTTTTACATCACCACGGGATTTTTAACGTCCCCCTTTATTTTAAATAATTCAGTGGAGACGGCAGCGCCATTTAACGTGGTCAGCCACCCACGATGTAGTGAGCCGAGAAATTAATCCCTGGAAAAGTTTCGACCTCTTACGGTTGAACTCATACGTTGGACCAAGTCTATTAACCGCTAGGCCACCGGAGCTCACTGCCTATAATACATATTTCTATATTTCTTATATAGTTGCTGATGATTTAATGATTTTCCTGAATTTGTCTTGGGCATTTTGATAATTGTTTTTGATGATTTCATGAGCTCCTTGGTCATCCACGGCTCTCGTATAATACATTTAGGTGGGATATGAACAGTTTTGTATGGTGCATATATATCAATGTATTCGTGTATAATATCAACAAACATTTCATATGTTCTTCACTGCTGATATTATTAAGACATGACCAATCAATGACACATAAAACCGTTTTAATATTCTTAAACGCATTTTGATTCGAAAGTGATTGGGTTTGAATTTCTTTTAGTCTTCCTGTTCATATAAATTGACAAACTTTCATTCAACGTAAGGATATCTAGAAATGTATTGACATTAGTTCCGTGGAAAAGATGACCATGTCAATATTTAGACAATTTATTTCGGATTAATATCAGCAAACGACAAAAATATGCTAATATACTCTCTGGTCCTTTTTTATTATTATTTTATGTAACTAAGTTTTTTACTCTAATATGAGATTATGTACTTTTGTCTATACTTTTATAGCTTATCCCGTCACCCGTTATCAGGTAAGTTTGTAAAATATAGTCAGTACAGTTAGACGTTAGTACGCTATAATCAAGAGCTGAGTTGATTTACGTACTTCAGCATTAGCCTAGGGAAAATAATCCGACCAACACAGGTACAAATATACAATTAGATATAACCACAAACCTACTCTAATACTCTTTATTATCAAGAATGGGGTCGCCTACAAAGTCTACTTTCATCGTTGCAGATCAAAAGGGAACCCCCTTCCTTCGTTAATCTCTTCTGTCACATTCTATTCTCAGCATGTTTTTTGGTCCATTTCACTTGTCCTTTGTATCTAATGTACCTTCATACTACTAATAACCTGTCTGTGTTGCTCAGGTGAATTTTAGCTTTGGCCTGCGGAATACGAACGAAGCATTATCTCTGGGTATTTTCCCAAGATCCATGAAAGCTGCCCTTGTAAAACCATTAATAAAAACCCACACTATGGACTGTAATATTCTAAACAATTACAGACCTGTTTCAAATCTTACATTTGTATCTAAAGTTATAGAAAGGCAGTTGCTTTCCATCTAAACATATATATAATCAATAATAACTTTAATGAATCACTACAGTCTCCTATAAAAGTGGTCACAGCACTGAAACAGCCTTGTCTGAGTGAAAATATATATGATGTCAATTGATCAGTAAGTAGTAATACTTGTTTCTGGACTGTCTGTATTTGATACAGGACATAAGAGTGTTTTCAGGTTAAAGACTATGTTTGGTCTGTCAGGCAAAGTACTTGAATGGTTTAGATCCTATCTGGAACACCGCTCCCAGAGAGTGTCTGTTCATGGTATTTTATTGACATTCAGTTTTTGTTATCTCATATACCACAGGGTTCAGTTCTAGGTCTTCTGGTTTGCACAATGTATACTCGTCCTCTTGGATCATTGCGCATCGATATGGAGTTAAATATCACTTGCATGCTGATGACACACAGCTGTATATATCACTGGATCCTGACAATGAGTTAACTTTCTCCTCTTCCTTGAAGAATTTAGAACATTGTATTGCCGATATCTCGGCTATGGATGACTCAAAATCGTCTAAGACTAAATGATAATAAAACAAATATTTTATTCCAGGTGGAATATTGTAATTCGTTCTTATTCTTGTAAATGTCTATGTATTGACACAAGCATATACGCAGGTGAATTTCCAGATAGGATACAATTGTGCATGACTGGATAATAATCTAAATATAACACATAGGCGTTCAAGGTTGTTTCAAATTAAACAACCGATAACGGTAAGCTTAGCATAGGTATCCAGCTATGATTAGCAGTAGAAATACATGCATAATTATTATACCAAAAGCCCAATAAGTCTACCTTTGCTATAATATCAGCATATTAGTACAGACATCAATCCTATACATAATGTTATCTTGTTAAAGCCAAATGCGAAATCCAAGTGAGCAAACCCAAGTAACTAGTGAGGGCACATTTAATATAGTGAACGAATCAACGGTATCAATACACATTTCCAATACAGATAGTTATAACTGTTTCGTCGGAGATAATGGATTGCTGAAGGCTATGACCGTCTATCCATCAGCAACGACGAAGATAAAGCATATATTACCACATCGTCTTTGATTATTAGGTAAAACTGTTTAATATAATCGATAATTTTCCCACCAATAACTTGATTATTTCCTCTGCTTCGTTCGTATTCCGCAGGCCAAAGCTAAAATTCACCTGAGCAACACAGACAGGTTATTAGTAGTATGAAGGTACATTAGATACAAAGGACAAGTGAAATGGACCAAAAAACATGCTGAGAATAGAATGTGACAGAAGAGATTAATGAAGGAAGGGGGTTCCCTTTTGATCTGCAACGATGAAAGTAGACTTTGTAGGCGACCCCATTCTTGATAATAAAGAGTATTAGAGTAGGTTTGTGGTTATATCTAATTGTATATTTGTACCTGTGTTGGTCGGATTATTTTCCCTAGGCTAATGCTGAAGTACGTAAATCAACTCAACTCTTGATTATAGCGTACTAACGTCTAACTGTACTGACTATATTTGACAAACTTACCTGATAACGGGTGACGGGATAAGCTATAAAAGTATAGACAAAAGTACATAATCTCATATTAGATTAAAAAACTTAGTTACCACATGTTTTCTTTAAATTATTATGAATAATATATCTTAATGTTGCATAAAGCAATTGTTTGGTCACCAAAAAGTAGTTTAATTTAGTAATTACACTCCGTTACAAATTGTATGGTTGACTAAATGAAAATCAATTAGCACACTCCAAAATTGCATTTCCTCATAATGGTCCTTTCTAAATTAATCATTTTATTTATGTGCCACTAAAGTGAAATGAAGAGATAAAGAATTATGAAATTTGAAGCCGCAATCAGACTTTCTTCAAGGAAATATTCAAAGTATTCTAGTGATAGTTAGATCATATCCTGCGTTTCACAAATATATTTACCGTAATAAACCTTTTAAACAAGCACAGATGAAGATATGAAATTAGGTTTATCGTTCATTACCTCGTTATCTAATAAAATCACTGTGATGTCGAGACATATTATGACATGGCATTCACCAAAATGAATATTAATTAAGATGAACATATATATTACGACATTGGCTTTAAATTGGATGATAACACTATTATCCGTTATGAAGAAATACATAATATAGATGCCAATCTATATTTCTTTTAGCAGCACTATATGAAAACTGATTAACATATTTAATGGAAACTTTATGTAAGAATATATGTATAGATAGAAATGTAGCTGAAAACGCAAATGGGTTTCACACTTCAAAGAAACACGGAGAAGAATGCCGACTCCCCCACCTTTCTTGTGAATCCGAGCTGCATGACGGAATGAATATCCAGCTGGAGTCACATCACCAACAAGTTTCTGGTCTGAAACATTACCAGTCAGCCAAGTCTCTGTAATGACAAGAGCATCAAGATCCATATCCTTAACAACATCAGATATTTCATCAGATTTATTACAGATCGACTGACAAATAATAAGACCCTACTTACATTTTGTACAGCTGTGCCATCATGTGTTATTGGCACAGTAATCAAATTACTTGCATTAGTCCCAATCTACCAAAGATGCTTTCCACTACGTGGAAACAAGGACAACAATCAACTGTGAATTATATTATTCTGTTTTTGAGATGGAAGAAATGTTGGCAATTTTAAATACTAATACCTCGCCATTAATGTATTGTTCTTTAGTATTTCCATGGATCTGTTGTGTTTATCCTTATTATTCTGTCCCATGGACTAACTAAAAACTTTAGCTATTGTGTGAAATATCTACATTTATACTGGTAGAATTATATTTAGTGATACTAGTGTAAACAAACACGTTATCGTGTTTTTTTTAAATTACAATTCATTTATCTACTATGAATTAATCGGTGTTTGTATATGGCTCCTAATTATTGATAATGATATAAAGTTAATATTCGGGTTAACCGAAGTAATCATTTATTAACTTGACATATATCAAACACAGGTATAGCTTGGTAAAGGAATGTTAATGTTTAGTGAACCTGAACATATAATAAAACATTTTACAAATGGTAATAATTTGACAAAGAAAAGAAGTAATAAAACAACTTAAAAAACAACAATAATCTGTATATGCAACGTAGCAAAATATAGCTATAACACTTCCTTAAAAGGATATCAAATGTGTTAAAGTCAGTTTAGTTTATTATGATAACATACTACTATTTATATATTAACAAGTTTTAAATAATTACCCAAATCCGTCTTTTATAACAAATAAGGATAAATTGTGTCTTAATAATACTACAACGATTCCAATAAGGAAGTATTTTATTCATTAACCTAATTAGATCGGGAATTCATTCCATGTGAGCGATTCTAAAACTAATTAAATTAAGTTGTGTTTTGTGTACCCGGCATTTTGAGCAACCGACAATCATCATTACTTTGATTAATTTATTCGATAGTTATGCGAAAGTTAGATACCAACTATATATATATATATATATATATATATATATATATATATGTGTGTGTGTGTGTGTGTGTGTGTGCGTGCGTGTGTGTGTGTGCGTGTGTGTGTGTAGTGTGTGTGTGTGTGTCAAGAGATGTGTATTTGATCAGAAGGATCATTATTTTCCATTATTTATCAATATATTTCTCATGATATCACGGTAAGACATCAACGATAGAATAGTAATAATATTAATAACCAGCCAACCGTTAATATTAACCATAGCGTTATAATAAGTATAACTACATGTTACTGGGCATATTAGTCGAGCCGTGATAGCGCTGTTAGTTAGAGCGTAGGACTCGTAGCCGAAGGGTCGCCGGTTGGAATCTCCGTCAGCTGCAATGTTGTCACGTGGCGACTGGTTCATCCATCCATAAAAACGCGATGGCTATGTGTTTGAATAACGCTTTGCGCCTATAATGGCAGCATGCGTTGTATGCTCCCTTGGGAGTTGCGATGTGTGCTGGGTGGAAACAGGTCTGAGTCAGGGCTAATACTATTGTACAGCGCCTTAGAACAGGGTTACCTGGTTCTGGCGCTATATAAACATACTTTATTATTATTATTAGTCTCCCTGTTATAACAATGGGATTGTAAGCGAATTGACTCATTTCTCTCTGCTTTATTATCTATCGCTGCATACGTAATGCATCATTAATTGTATTTGGATCTGGATTAATATATCTTCCGTTGGAACGTTGGAACTATAAATAAAATCTTATACCTAATACGAAGATATAACACATTATACACCATTTATGCATGTCCACTTCACGCAAAGAAGTAGATATTCGTGCGAAAGGTGGAGTTTTAATATCACCACACCATGAGACGTATTATCTTTTCCAAACGCGAAACGTGTCCAATAACCTCTCTTGTCATAATTCACAACAACAAATTTTTCTATAACTAGATCGATAGCAGCGGGGACATACCATCCAACATATTGCAGAAGCTGAGTGCGGCAACATAATTATCACACTGGATCTGTTTAGAATATATTACATCTATATTCTTTCTTAGCTGACTCATGGATGTCATTCGTTGTACACAAATATTATTCTCTTTGAATATGAGCTATTTTATACCTAGCTAAAAATTAGTATCACTGGGTATCACTTAAAGACGCACACGATTGCACGTACATACATATACGTGTGCACATACCCCCACCCAAAACAATCAATAACGCTCAGACATATATATTTTTCAGTATATGTGTTTTTTAATCATTAAGACACAAAATCTTAGTGATATTTTTGCCCTCTTTGGAATGATCTCAGATCGAGGTGAAGAAACTGTTTCCTGCGACTTATGTTCATATAATGTATTAATATTAATATATGATAAAGCCCAACGAATTGTAATGTTAGAATTGAGTTAACCATCCCATTTGTTGGACCCACTGACGTACGGGAACAGAAGTGACATTTTGCAATCTACAGTCATACTAATAACCATTCATTTTATGGATCTCAAATAACTCTCTTTATGTAATCACGATATACACATGATAAGTGTTTATTAATCGCTCGTATTCTTGATTCAAACTATCCTTTAGTGCAACACTTAGTCCGTGGGAATGGCTAATTTATTACACAGAGGAGCTAAACGTATTGCTAGCTACACAAGTTATATGAGAGAATCTGCTAAGCCTCATGTATTGAATAAGAAGTAGAAAAGTTTCAAACGATGATCAATTTTAACTTAGTCTGTTAACATTTCTTTAAAGCTTTTGATATTACTGATTAATCGGTAAATATGAAGTATGGTAATGTGACATCATTAATTTGCATACAAAAACATTAAGCCGTGAGCAAGATAATCATAATTAGCATTGAAGGTAAAATTTACTTGATACGAAATCGATCAATCTTAAATGTATTTACGTGATGCTAATAATTCAATGTAAAATACATTATTGTGGTCACTCCATTCTAATCTTACCGCCACACGTATATGAATATTTAAAAAATACAATGATGCAATATTTATAGTGTTATCAGAAGATCCTATAACTCTTACATTCGCTAAATATAAGTTTGTACAAAGGGAAACCGACATTTAGATCGTCCGGTATGACCCTTTATCAAGCATAACACGTGTTTAGTAGAGGTTGTGAAAAAAGTCATATTTTGTTATTTGTGGGTGACTACATTTAAATAATGTAATGCAGATCAAAAGGTTAATTGTATTAAATAATGATTGAGTAATGCAAGTGTTCAATGACTAAACCTTATATATAGTCAGGAAATAAATAAAAAATGCTGAGTACAGCATGTTATCAATGTATTACGAGAACAATAACGATTATCTCTCTACAAACAAGGCTTATGTTTGGCCACCTTTCTTTATTATAAGTCAAAATACTTAAAGTAAGCAGAATTGTGTATATAAAAACAATTGCTAAAAGTCTTTTAGGAAGAAATACATATTTAAATTTAGTGTACTATATGGATATTCGCATTTATAAAGTTTTTCCTAAATAATTCTCTGGAATCGTTTATATTCGGGTCATAATCATTATAGTGATATTACAATGATATCATAATGATATATTTTAAAACTACAAAACATACTTTCTATGGAATATCTTTCTATGTTATATATATTTGCATACCCACAGATATAAAAACAATTGTTACAATTATCATTTATAACCGAGCTGTTTATATTGAGGAATCTAATACTTATGCATTACAGCGTTAGCAAACCCATCAAACTTCATTATAGGTATAGCCATTGGATTAGTTATAGATAGGAAACAAGTAATTAGAAAATATTTTAATGTGATTTCATACATAATATATTAAAATATCCCGATGTGATTATATTATAACCTAACCTGTCTATCTGTAAACGGCTTTTTAAAAATATTTGTAATTTAAAAATAAAAATAAATCCCACAACAAAAGTATAATATTAGGAACTTTTTGAAAAATACTGGTCACTAAATACCTTTGTTCAAACATCCCTTAAGCGAATATCTAAAAGAAGAAAAAGAAACGAAATAGGAAGTGCAACCAAATTATAATCGTCCTTGCATATGCATTTGATACAATGAACCAACCCTTTACAGCCTGATAATGATCAAAATATGTTGAAATTATGACGTGACAATATGTTTTCATTTCAACACAAATATCATGAAATTGTAAAATAAGCAACCTTAAATTATATTTATTAACGGAAAGACATCATTATGTTAGTATCATTGGGCCCTTATGTTGAGCATGTCTTCATGTAGAAGTAATAAAGTCATACATAGCCTTTATTCCATGGATAATGTGTCTTAATTTAGAAAATATGCATCTGTATTCAACTAAATGTAGGTATTGACAAGATAGATACACCCAATACGTGAGTGTTAGAATATGAAGGTGGCATATTTTGGATATAACTGTATGTATTTGATAACATTTTAGTTCGTTATTAACTAAGATTTGTACCTCTAATTCAGTGTCTAAATGTGTATCATTTGCTTCTAACTATCCATACAAACATAATTATACCAAAATATGGAAAAGATGCATGTTCTAAAGGTGTACCTTTGGCTATTTTCGTTGTCTTACGTATATAATATTGTCAAACGGAATATGAACAAAGCAAGTACATTATTATTAAGGGGTCTAAATAGTATCCATATATGTCCTGTTTGTACTTTTTAAGGTTAATCTATCTCAAAATGCAAACTATCTGATTTTCTTTGGCTATTCATTACTTATTTCCGGAAACATTAAATAAACAAGAATTAGGAAGTTTATCAATGGACATCTATTGTTATTAAATATATTGGTCAAAGTATTATAATGTGTGATGTGAGAGACATATATAATTTTTGAATGCTATTCTTGTGTTAGTCACACACACACACACACACACACACACACACACACACACACACATACACACACACACGCGCGCGCGCGCGCGCACACACAAACACACGCACACGCACACACGCATATACACTTCAGTGAGTCCATACTGAGTTAGTGTACATTCTCTTTCTCAAAAACAAACTGTAATGGTTGTTAACACGCTGAGGGTATATAAAAGGCTTACATTTTCACTTAGGTTAGAGAAGAACTTCGACGCCAGACAAGTCGGACGTGTATTGATACATGGTTCATATAGATAGGATTTATTCAGTTATTCGAACCCAGAATAAAGCTGAGGTCAGCATCTGAGATGTCGAAATGTTGTATATACAGGTTTCTTTTGGACCACAGAAAATTACTGTTGAATGTAAACTGTTGTGTCAAAATAGTTATGATATGTATTTAGCTATTTAGCAAGTCACCATTGAACCACACGCACGTGTTGTTGGTTGCGAGGTGAGGTATCAAATGGTATGCGTTTTAAGTGCTTCCGCTTTTTGTACGTAGCCTGCATGTAGCCGCTTTCCTGTGGGCGTGACATATTTGTCGCGTACGAAAAGCGAATTAGCTGGTTCCCACAGGCTGATGAGTAGACCAGACACATGCTTAGGTATACGCATACATTTATCAATATGTGGAGGCATGGAACATTTTATTTTTAGATTAATGTAGTATAGTTGTACTTATATTTAGATTTATGGAGATAGGTCTCGAAGGTTGTTTAGATATGTTGATGCTCTGTGCCTGTTGCCTCTTTATATATACCCTAAAACACACACACACGCACACACACACATACACACACACACACACTCAACACACACACGCTATCTTTCTCTTACTCTGTATATATATATATATATATATATATATATATATATATATATATATATATATATCGATATTTGTGTGTCGTCGTGTGCATGTATGTGTGTTAGGTGTGTGCACTGCGTGCATATATATATATATATATATATATATATATATAATATATATATATAAATTATTAAAATAGATGGAATGTTACTCGTAACAATATGTTTGTTTACTATTAATCAAATAAGAGCATATTTTATTATACATTATATAACCTATTAGATAGGTTGTCGTCCGTATATTCATTACATGTCATGTTTCGTTCAGATTACAGGTCATTCAGTTAAGATTAATCATCTATTATTAACAAATATCACATATCTCGAATCTCATAAATGTTATCGCTAGGCCTACTTCAGCTCATATCTACTAACAGTGTGAGTAAAACATCACAATAACAAAACAAGCCACACTTAATTTACAGCGCTCCTATAATCTCTTTATATTAATTCAATCCTATCTGGACTTGTTTTATAACAAATATATTGTGTACATTTAATTACGCTGATGGTTGAAACAACCCATAGTTTACGAGTGCCATTAAACATCACTTTATAAAACCATATTTGTTTCCGATTGGTTTCTAAGATAAATAAATAATTGCGTGGAAACCTCACTGAACTTAAATTAAAGCGGTATATATTATATTCTAAATGTCACGCTTGTATCGTAATTTTGAAAAGTGGATATTGAGCGTTGTGAACTCACGTGTTTGTTAGCATGTGGGTGACTGAAATAAATTTATATTTCAGTAAAGCGACATTTTACGTAGACGGCCCTTTGTACAATTGTACAGCCAAACTTCGATACATGCTTCAATCTACTCAATATAGAGAGTATCGGATTTCTAAATTACATTAGTTTCATACAAATTTAAAGGCAATAAATGATATATTATGAATAGAGCAAGATAAGTCTGGTATAATGTTAGCTCAGAAATAGCATATACACGCGATCATAATATGCCGAATATATCACCAATTATGTTTTAATACAGATGACTTATATTGTTAAGTGTATATCATTCATTTTATCGTTGATCTGTTGCCGATTGGTTAATTCATTTCCAGTTTAATGTCTATTAAATAACATTCAGGCATAAAATGTTTCTTAAAGATTATATAGAAGTTAATATTTTTCATACAGTGAAATGGTCTAAATTTCGGATGCTTACTTGATCCATATATTTTCTGAGCAGATATCCTAATAACACAAAATCAATGTACCTATTCTGTTCATTTCATTTTTCCCTACCATCTATCATACTGATAGGAACTTCATTATCAAAATAATATAAACATAAATTAATGTGGTTTTACGGCACATCGACACCAATGGCCTTTTGTGCCATTATACATAACTTTAGACTATTTTCTGATGATGACAATAATGTTCTATATAATATTTAGAAAGGCTATTCGTACCAATTTCAGAAACAAATTATTTGGTCAAAATTCTGGGTTATGTATTTGCTCAAATGCAATTCATGATGCATCAGCATACAATAGAACCCATTGATCTGGTGAATCTACTGCAATATTAAATATTCCCAAATCTAGAAATTTTGTAAATTACTTTTATAAAACAAGAACAACCAATATTTGAATTACAAATTTTGAAAAACTGTAGAAAAAAAACCTATACTTTAATGTAACCTGCATATATCTGTCTCCATCATACACTGTATTGTTATTTATTATCATTTTATTTCTGATTGATTGACTATCTACGTTAAGTTTGTCATATACGAGATTGTGCAGTTTGATCTGTATTTTGTTCCAGTTGAAAAATGGTAGTTAATATACGTTAGTGGCGTTTGCATCATAACCGTGGAGAATAAGTATAATGCTACACTCGATTATATTTATTAGCATTAATTTTGTATTGAAATTCATAGTGAATTCTCACAACTGATAGGTGACCATTACAGAAGAGAGTTCTATTCACTGCATGATTCGAAGACCCTTATTTAGTCAGGAGCAGTGTCACATATCTAGATTACTTCGTTAATCTCTCTAAAGACTGAACACTTTTAACTATGGGCTTTATTTTCTATCCCAGTATCTTGTCCTCAGTATCTAAAGTTCTTACAAACTAATTAGATAGTTTGCTCAGTTGGAAGTTTCAGAAGAGAAACATTTGGTTACTGGTTGGGCAGTAATCTCTTTTATGAAAGTTTCTTACCTAATAATTGAAGAGATGGCATAATTCAAGGCTTATTTTCCTCGCTGCCGATCACAAGCTATCGCAGCATTCAGTAACTCACTCTCATCGATGGAATAAGTTACCCAGGAAATGTAATGATCCCATTATTTGATTCATTATAACAGAGATTCCGTCGTTAGTCACATTAGATGCTCATTGTAAGGTCACATTTGGGTTCGGAACTTGAACTATAAAGATTGGACTATTTATAGGAAGGAAGTGTATATTAATATAGGGTTACTAAACAAAATGAAAACATGTGGGTAGTGTACATGCGGAATTTATTTCTGCATCTTCATTTGGCTATTTGATGAAAATATTATTTTAAATAATGGAATACATCATGCATTATTTAAATTTCTGAGACATGAAGGGTTATGCATTATGTTTACAAAATCTCCACTGCCCTCCCATTGTATACCGTTTATGAAATCACGTACGTGTGTATTAGTCCAGTCAAAATATGATAAAGAAAAGAGCTATCCCACCACTAATTGCAATATAAATGAAGTTGTGTTTTTCTAAAAGTTTAGGATCTACTGAATAACATACGAAAACTATAGTAAAATGAAATGAGCGGAACATTGTTTATATTTATATTGAATATTTTGACCATTTAATTTTTATGACGATTTAATACAATCGAGAAATTGGCATTATCCTATCAATGTATATAATAAATGAGCATAAATAGTATCTTCATCCATGTTTTAATGGAGGGGCTATTTTGTATATGGTAATATAGGGTAGAAATAAGCATAACGTTGCCATTTTCCAACCTACAATAACAATCTTGGAGCCTTTACCCATGTTTTCAACCTCTACTTTTCATTTAAGACCATTTTCTTAAACCTAGGTGGCGGTATGTGGGAGAAAACGGCGTACCCCTACCCTGAAACCCAACAGCCTTTCTACCAAAAATGGCCAAATAACTATGTTTTAGGAGGACTCAGAAAAGTAATATCTTTAAACACATATTACTTGTCTCTACCAATGTTTTCTATTTCATGTGATATGTGTGCATGTTGTGCTTATCTACATCACTCCTCTCGGCTATGTCTGAATCCAAAAAACAACTACTTGCCTTTTGACTTGACACGACCCCCCCCCCCCGCCCTAGAGTGACTTCTGTATCCCAAGGACCAAAAAGCATTTACAATTTTCCATGACTTTTACCACCAGAAAAAAAGAAACAGATACCAATGCTGAGATGCGACTGATCAAGACGGCAACACAATTTATAAAAATCATATCAAATCGATAGTACAAGATAAGAACATATATCTATCCAAGCTTGATATATCCAATACCAACATCGCAGCAGACTATCCCGCAGGGTTGCTCACACTTCTACTAATAGGATAGATTCTGCACTGGTCTTTCAATCGATCATGTAAAGGAGCAAATACTCATAGTCTGGTCAATATCCGATTTGACCCCAAAAATACTGCAGCAAAAGGATTTTGATTGGTTCAGTGGATCATGGACAATACCAGAAAAAAGGTACCTTGCATAATTTCAAGATTTAGGCCCCCAAAATTTCAATGTACAGGAAACCTTTTTATGCTTCAATTTATACCCCATAAATGTATTACCAACATATAGAAACCTAATACCAAAATACCTAATAAGAATATTCATAATGTCCTATGACGTCAATATGACGTCAAAATGACGTAATGATGTTATATATAAGTAATTTAGACTTTAAATCAATTTGTGTTAGCAAAGTTGTCGATAATACACATGTGAAATATCCTTATTCAGATATGTCTACATTGAAAGCAATCTGATGTCATATGACGTTACGTTAACGCATGTGATGGCAATGCAATGGGGGAGAAAACGGTGCATGTATTGCAATTATATATCACATTTATCAGTGTCATGGAGATCAGAATCCATGTCTGGTGATGGGTTAAAAGGGTTTTCATATGATTCAACTTGACACTGTCCACAAGTTGACGTGCAGGGTAACCCATATCGTCAACAAGAAATACGTTTGGCAATTGAAATGAACAACTTTCATTAGACCGTCTGGGCCTGCAGAGCTGTCACACATCACTGGCTGAAAACGGTTATTTTCGTACCTCCAATCAGAGTCTAGTGCATTTATATTGGTCTCATTATCCAACCATATCATGGTTTAGTAGTAAAGCAAACTGCCAATGATTCTATATGTTTGTCACCGTTGATACATTTATGAAACAATGACTTTTTCCCGACACCAAATATTCTACAAAGCATGAATGAATGAACAGTAAGTTAGAGCACAGGGGCTTACCCAACAGGAGTTTTAGTTTATTATTGTTATATACTCGGATCGAGTTTGTGGATTGTTTTGTCAGAGTGAAAGAATACACTTTTGTTGTCACGGTTCATGTAGTAAAGAAGGAGGACTAACAAATTAGTATGTTCACCAATAAGCGTTGTTGATCCACACTCCGAAGCTGCAATGGCAGGATGTAAACTTTCGCAATCAGAATCTCCCTCATAGTTTATTACAATACAACCTTTATCTCGTAGACAACCACTGATAATGTTAATCAGCGCCTGTTTGTTGTTGTTGACAAGAGTGTTGTATTTTGTGGATGGTATCTCTTGGTATCCATTAAAGAAAACAGTTGCTGTGCCATAGTTGCGAAAGGTTACATCCATATATGAATCGGCAATGACGCCATATGTATTGCCTTTGGTCCAGGGTACCTTTCAGCCTAGGAATATCATTGGTTACAGCCTTATCACACTATTCACTTGCCTGATCACACTGCTCACTTGCCTGATCACACTGCACACTTGCATATTCCCCAATAGCTCTCGCCAATTGTGTTTTTTCTGGTTTCTGGAATACATTGTTTACTTAATAAATTGCTGGAAGAAATGTGTTCGATTCATATTTAAGGACATCTTCCAAAGAGAGGTCTCTAGTCCCAGAAACTACGATTAATCTCTGGGATAACAACGCAGGATCTATCGATATATCTGGTGTAACTTTGACTACTGATGCATCACCTAGTGTATTTGCTTTGTCCTTTCTTTTAAATGAGTAAGTGAATACTGGTTGCCCAATAAGTTTGTCAATACTTTTCTGTCCAACTGTACAATACTCATCAACATAATCAGTCACTACTCCTGTGATAATGTTACGCAAACTAGGATCTCCTGCCAAAAATGGATTGCATGACTCCAAGTTGGACTGGTCCCACTTCATTCTTGCTTCTGTTACATCTTTGTGTTGCACACTTGTGGTGAACGCATGACGGTTAAAGTCATGTAGAGCAATGTTGTTCTCAGAACATACTGGTGATGACATTGTCCACAGGCTGCGCTGTTCTTCGGTCATACCACTGCCTCCGGTTAGACCAGCTGTGTCCGTGAGTACAAGATACGTTCTGCGAATTACTTGGAATCCACCCAGACATTTTCTGAATACTGCCGGATTTCTGGTTTCAAGATCCTACATACTTTGAAGGTATAGGTAATCTGATTTCAGGTAATTGAAATGGCCTGCTGCTGCGACTATGGGTAAACATGCAGCAAGAGCCGAAAAAAAGCCTAGACCAGGACCCCGTTCTATCTGCCAGGACAAGTATTCTCGGAACTTTTACCATCTTCAGATAGGAAACCCAGGAAGAGTTGCAACTGACAAACCTTCTGTTCAATCTCAGGTTCTTCAACCTACCTCAGGAGCGGCATGATATAACATATTCGGTGTCTTCCATCAAGTTCAAGAATGGAAAAATTACAAAAGGGGGTGAAAATTATTAATGGTAGAATGACACCAGTTCATTCAAACCTGGATGCTGCACCCAAATAGCTCATTAAGCTGGTGAGGTGCACTTGCAAAGTAGATTGTTCCAATAGGGGTGTGGTTAACGCAGTGCTGGTTTGGAGTATACAGTCGCACATAGTGAGTACTAAGGTGTATGTGCAAACGGATATGAGACGGAGGATGATTCTAACCTACAGATGTTCATAACTGATATTTCTCAAGACTAGGATGGAGAATAATAATACAATAATGTTGGTTTTGGCATTCTTTCAGCACAACTATTTGTCACATGAAATAGAAAACATTGGTAGAGACATATAATTTGTGTTTAAAGATATTACTTTGATGAGTCTTTCTCAAACATTGTTAATTACCCAAATTTTGGTAGAAAGGCTGCTGGGCTTCAGGGTAGGCATATACCATCTTAAATGATAGATAGAGGTTGAAAATATGGGAAAAGACCCTAAGGTTGTTATCATCGGTTGACAAATGGCAAAGTTATGTTTATTTATATGTAAGATAGAGCATTAAAACATGGATAAAGATACTATTTATGCTTATTTCTTATATACATTGACAGAGTTATGGCAATTTCTCGATTGCATGAAATTCTCATTACAATTAAGTGGTCAAAATATTCAATATACAAATAAAAATGTTTCACTCATTTCATTTTACTATAATTTTCGTATGTTATTCAGATCCTAACCTTTCAGACAAACATAACTTAATTTCTATTGCAATTAGTGGTGGATCAAATCATAATTTGACTGGACTATATGCCACAACGTACATAGTTACTGGTAAGCCTCATTACAGGAAACAATACGAACTTTAGAGCATTAAGACTCATCTATAGGCCATCTGAGATCCATCAAAAGTGCCCCAGTTTGAAGCATATCGGCATTTGAAAATAATATTCATTGATGGACTAGATGTCGAAAGATGTTACTCTGTATCAAAATTCATAATAGAAATGCCATTTAAATTGTATGTCTGTCACTATCACCAATGACAGACATCCGTAAGTAGTGACTGTTTGACCATTCTTCAGCTAATTGTCTACGTATTAAAAAATAACTACTGTCCAGCATATACTAAACGGATTTGTATGGTTGCTATATCCGATGTCTGTTTATAATGTGAGTAAAATATCACTAACAAGAACAAGAGGGATTTATAATACGCATGCGTTCAGCCTTCTGATATTAATTCAATGTTACCTAAACCTGTAATAGAAGAAGCACTTGGTGAATAATTAAACTAGAGACGAATAAATACTATTACTTTGCTTATTACATCAAATGTTGGTTCTAGAAAGTGTTAATATTATGACTAGACTAAAAACGAAATGTAAAAACTTACAATAATGTATATATAACATTTACGATAGCAGTTGTAGGGCAACCTTTATAGTATGTTGGTAGTTTTGTATGTATAATACATGATTGTGCATACGTTTTACGAGTGTATTGAAAATGCTCAGTTACTGTATACAGACCTGCTGTTTCCACACACACACACACACACACACACACACACACACACACACACACACACACACACACACACACACACACACACACACACACACACACACACACACACACACACATACACACACACACACACACACACATATATATATATATATATATATATATATATATATGTATAATACATTACCCGTAAACTAGTAACAATTAGTAGTGAGGGTCAGTTAAGCCTGAATGATGTTTTCATTGGTAGATTAATGATATTATAGCTTAGCGCGTAACAGGAACATTAACAAATATGGTAGTCTACAGTATTACAGGAATATACAGTTAACAGTCTGTTCAAAAATTGACTTCAGGTATGTCGTTAAATTCATGTTCAAGTTCATTCATATAAATATTAGATGATATCACTTATTAAGGCCATTTTGTTTGTCAAAAGATTTGTTGAAGCATTTTATTGTGCGGTATCCATTTCTTTCTAAGCTAATACCCAACCGCAATAATATATGATCCTATTTAATTGGCTAACTGAGATAAGATGTACAGAAATGCTAAATCTATCAAATTTCTCTAAAATTCCTAATCATATGTTTAACATAGCATTTAAAATACAGCTCAAGTTAGATGTTATTTATGTTCAGAATACTTTTAGTGAGAGATTTCACCTACTTTGCAAGTTGTTCTCCCTCACATTAAAATATACCTTGTCGTTACTGTATCATCTTCCGTTGTGTAAATTTCTGGCTTACTGGTAATATTATTATTTAGCCTTAAGTTAAGCCTTTCAATGTTGCATTAACATGTTGTCTCATCTAGGTAATTGCACATTTGTGGTTCCATATTATATATAATTAGCTATAGCATTCGATCGCTGCAATACGACAATAAGGGTTTAATGACAACGTATTTCATGTAGTTTGAAAACTCATTCATGACTGACAATAAAGCTCAATTTATTTGAGGAGATATAATAAATTATTAGTTCGATAAAGAATCCTTGAATCACTTGCATTTAATATACAACTTATTTAAACGAAAACTGTCATTTTCCATCCGAACCATGGCTGTTCCAGTACTATGACGACTTTTATATGCAGTCTGTAGTGATACATTAAGGTAATGATTGATTCAATATTTGTTTAGATGGAAAGCAACTGTCCTTTCCTTACTTTTAGATACAAATGTAATATTTGAAAGAGGTCGTTATTGTTTAAAATATTATAGTACAAACTGTAATGATTATACAAGGGCAGCTTTCGTGGATCGTGGGAAAACAGCCAGAAATAATTATTTTTATCTATATGTATAATCTGGATTATCTGAACATCCATACACACTTTTATAAGCACTGTGGGTATAGGGTCAACTGCACAGAAAGCATTGGATAACCTATCTGAAATCAGTCTCTGCAAAAGGCTCAAACGTGTCCATCATGGACATCCTTGACTCCTCTATCAATGGCATAACCTGTAATAAGGTAATGGAAGAGAACCCATCATGTATATTTAATATCTTTTAACTGGAGTAGGCATTAAAAAGTGGACCGTATCTATATCTGAGTTGATATTATTTGGAAAGACATTTTGACCTTTATGTAATGCTTTATTCATAACACTGAAAACACTCCTTTGAATTTCCTATTTTATGATGTGATCCTTTTATTGTAATATTTTTGCAGAGGCAATGATATTTTAACTTAAATATTACTCCGAGTTAACATTTTATAAAACCGGTCATGATCCACATTCGTTCACAGTGCCTTCTGTGTATCTTCGCAGCTTGTATGCCATTATTGTACCACTGAGGCAGTGGTCTTCTTGTCATGGTTCCTTTTTACCTAAAGGTGAAAGGTCATCTACAACTTCCCTCAATGTTATAGAGATCTACATCTTCCGGTGAATCCAATAACAGAGAAGAGACCTGCAGATCAGTAAAATAATATCCTCGTTAATTGACTTCTATCTGCTGCATGAAATAACTTTAGCTGAAACTGATAGTGTCTGTGAAGATAGATCAATGTTAACAACAAAATGATCAAACAGCATGGAAGACACAGACACACCCTTGATCAAATTATCGTCACCTTGGGATAATACAAATTCAAATATTTGACTATGTCTTTGTGTTCTTTCTTACATATGTTGCCTTATATTCGTATTTACATTCCTTTGACAATCCTAATATATATTGAACTCACCTAGGATCAATATATGACCAGTACTGGTAGCAAGAGAGTCAATAAATTACGAAAATTCCATGACGAAATCTATAGCTTTCCGGCCATATCTCTTAGTTGCTTTTAATCGGGAGATAATAGCTCTACTAACACTTATCGCTCAGAAACAGACGTTCGTTGGTGTTTTTCTAAAGACCTAGCTTGAAAGCGCAAATGAGTTTTACACTTCAAAGAATCATGAAGAAAAATAGAAGCGGTTATAGAAAAGATTGGTAACCATTTATGAAAATCTTGGAAGCCTGATTTCCATTTTCACCTAAATTTCAGTGACATCAACAAAGAAAACAGCGAAAGACTTCGCTATGATATATGAACCAAGGAAAGGCGATATCGAGGAAAATAGACTAGCAACATATAGGACTTTATGATTATAACATATCCATCAAAATTGTGTTCTGTCTACGTTTTTGGGGCGATAATATCTCACAAATTAGTAAAATATTTTCTTGAAATAATAAAAGTGAGGTTATGTAGTTAAAACAAAACTCTCGAAGACGTGATGACATTGGCATAAGCAGTACATTTTAAATAAACATAATCAAATCAAACCTTGACAGAACTAAGGATTTTGAAACTTTTTGTTATATTATGCTACCATTAATGTCAGACCAGAATGCTTGACATACAATTACAATATTTCCTATTTTATTATATTGAAACAGGTATTATTTATATATAATGGCGGTAGCAACCGTAACTAACTTCAGTAGAGTTAGAAACATTAGATTACTCAATTCCTTTCGCTTTCCGGTAGGACTTGTCATAATTTGTCACTTTCTTTCTGAGTCTCCTGGGTAGTAACTGTCGCTATATAGAGTTCACGACAGGCTTAACACGAGATGTTTTACACGAAGCAAATTAACAAAGCATCAGGTAGCTAGCTACATTATAGCGTTACCTGGTGATGCGATAACGACCTTCTCTTCCTTGATTGATAATTGGAAATATAGCAATAAATAAAATTTATTTAAAAACAGAAGTTAAATATTATTCAACACAATTATGTTGATAAATAGTGGCCACTGATTTCCTCCATTCAAATATTACTTAATTCCATTCGAAAATAAAGGAAGATAACAACGCAGTAAATACTCCCAAGTTATAATTGTTAACGGATATATATACCTGATCAAATAAACAATTCTGTCACCGCCAAACAATTTTCTAAGAAGTTATGGATATTATAACCTGACAAAATGCTTTAATCTCAACAGACCTATAATACAATTGATAAATAGGCAGCCTTAAAGTCGGCAATTATATTTATTTCCCGTTAACACTACCCGTTAACGTATCTGTTAGTGTTGCTTTTATCCCCATTAACCTGATCACGTGACACCATTAATCTTCGAATGACAACATCGCTTCAGTTTTATTGGCCGCTTTCTATTGAGTATGTCTTACTATGAAGGTAATGCATAATGTATGGCTTTTATATTGGCGATAACATGTTTTGGTTTAGATCATTTATTGAAATAAATGATGGCACTTGTCAGACGTAAACAGAAATACGAATTCACCATTTGTTGCTATTGTTCGAAACAAATTCAGTAAGAATACGGACCAGTACTTTTATCTTATTAAAAATAGTTGATGTGCACTAGCTTGGTGCACAGAAGCATTTAAAAATAAAAACATAGAGACAAGCTAAGTGCGTGGCTTCCTAGTGGAAATTGCAAATATAAATCTTCATCAATATGGCAACATTAGACATTCCGTGGAATTTGAAGAAAACTTGAAAAAATCAAAACTGCTCATTACTATTGGGTTAACTGGAGTTATATAGCTTTACTCAATATAGGTAAGAATTTCTTTGATTTAACTTCATATATATATATATATATATATATATATATATATATATATATATATATATATATTTTGTGTGTGTGTGTGTGTGTGTGTTGGGGGTGTGTTGGGGTGTGTGTTGGGGTGTGTGTGTGTGTGTGTGTGTGTGTGTGTGTGTTTTCTTGTATAATAAGGACAGGAAAAGATTGAAACCCCCAATTCAAATCTGGCGTTCTTCAGGGGACTGGAAACCAGAGTGGCGACTTTTCTTGCTGAGACATGTGTAATGTCTCACCAGTCCCTAAGCCGCCAAGCAAAAACAAAAAGCGAATCATCTACAGCTGTGGAGTTTGGGAGAAGAACACCCAAGTCAGATCACGGCAGTAGTGAGAATGTTTAGATTAATTATCTAAGCAGCCCTATTTATAGCTATTTTTTCAATTGCTGTATCTTTCTTCAAAGCAATGCTATATAAACCATATAACCCAATTGTCACTGTCTTCAAACATCAGTTTTTACAACGGGCAGGCGTCATGAAGCGACTACTATTAAAGCTGTTTATCTTAATTGCTATTAAAAGACTGACATCTGCGCTGAAGCAGAGCGTAATAGCGCGTCATAGATTCCGTACTGTTTGAACTATGCTATCATTTTCAAACCTGACCTAATTTATGCTATTCTAACTATTGTAGTTCTTCAATGTTATTTATGACAAGCAGATTAGAGCTAATCTTGAATGTCATAGTACAGACTGGACATAACTGGACCTAGGAAAGATAATTCTATTCCCACATACAACCAAGGTGAATTATATAAGTTGTTATATAAAACCCACCAACCGCGCGAGCTGTGTCCAATGCCACCGCTCGAGATGCGATGCAGTGTTTTTATTCCTGAGTCAGGAGTACATGCTTTAAGAGCGTACTGTGTCTGCTACAGTCATTTAAATGCTGGATAACCAGGCCAAACATCTAAACGGCGTGCCTCCAAAGACGCAAATAGTGCACGGAATATACAGCTCTAGATCAACTTTTCTTGAATGGGGGACCTGGAAATATGGTCTCCACGCATAGAAAACGGAACTTTCTCAACCGCAGCATAATATGCCTTATGATATTTGCTGGAGGGTCAAATACCTCATAAGCATACAAATCCAATAAATACTATGACCTACTCGTCACTATTATATCGGCGTTTTAGCAGACCGTTATGGCGGAATTGCCGTTCTATATATTAACATTTTCAAATCAGACCTAATGTCTGCTAGACAAACTATAATTATAATATAGGGTTTTATTAATGACAAGGAGACTAAAGTTAGCCTTGAATGTCATAGTACAGACTGGACATAACTGGACCTAGGAAAGATAATTCTATTCCCACAAACAACAGAGGTGAATTATATATACAACTAAACTTGTTATATAAAACACACCAACCACACGAGCTGTGTCCAATTCCACCGCTCGAGATAGGATACAGTGATTCTATTCCTGAGTCAGGAGTACATGCTTTAAGAGCATACTGTGTCTGCTACAGTCGTTTAAATGCTGGATAACCAGGCCAAACATTTAAACGGCGTGCCTCCAAAGACGCAAATAGGGTACGGAATATACAGCTCTAGATCAACTTTTCTTAGAACGCATGGACCTGGAAACATACAGTCTCCACGCACAGAAAAGGGAACATCTTAACCGCAGCATAACATGCCTTGTGATATTTGCTGGAGGATCAAATACCTCATAAGCATATAAATCCAATAAATTATATGACTTACTCGTCACTAACCCTTTATATCAAATATTACAAAATTGGTAAAAAGAAAACACGAACCTCAATCTCTGGCACGGGCAATGTGTGTTTTAGCTGTGTATAATAAGGCACAGGCACAGAGAATCTCGAACCGTGAATTCAAACTCTGGACGTTTCTTCAGGGGACTGAATGCAGAGTGGCGACTTTTCTTGCTGAGACATGTGTGTAATGTCTCACCAGTCCCTAAGCCGCCAAGCAAAATCAAAATACGAATCACCTACAGCCTACAGGAAATGCTTATGTTAAGCACGAAAGGCTGTAGATGAGCTAGGCATGATTAGCCAATTCGTGGATCATTCATCAAGAGACTTAGCAGTGTCATTTTGGACTACGCAATAATAGCTTCGGACATTTCATTCGTGTTAAGCAGATACGTAAGTATAATAGGGGCAGTAGTTTTCAATTGCTCTAAAATAATAATATTGATATTAATAAGAGCTAACTTATATAGTTTCAATATCCTCGATAAGGATCGCATTGAATGGCCCACCCCGTACAGGGATTAGGCCATATCATAGTCATGATACGACGCAAAAGTCAGCAACAAGTGATCGGATGTAGTGAAACCTCTCTCAGATTCAGCGGTTATGACATCTGGCTTTTTATCCATGTCAAGCAAATGGTATTCGTTCGATGTACCCCAGACATCAGCATGATCTGGTACATATGAATCGTCATTACTTAGATCAATTAAAGAATCATAATCACATTCATCTACTACAATTGTGCTGACAATTTCAGCTAAAGAATACTGTGTTTTTCGTTGGTCAGCCAGATAACTGAAGGTTATGGCAATGATGATTGATATTTTCTTTGTGGCATTTTGCTATTATCTGTGAAATCCAGTTTGCTACGGCATCCATCTTTAATCCGCATTTGTCTTATTCCTTCTTTGAATGTTAGAACATTAATAATACCTTAATTATATAGGTGTCGTTGATCTAACAAAAGCTCAGACACCGACACAGGAATAAATCAGAATAAATATATTATAATGAGTGAAGAGAGGAATGACCGCAATAATACTAAAGCGAAGAAGAGTGGCATGGCCAAACCCATGGAAATAGAATGGCAAGGAGGTAACATAGATGGAAGGTAGATGTGTCATCTGCGTCCGACAACAGCTTAGTTACCTACGACAGACGCAAAAGACAGCTGTGTTCCCATTAGTACGTTGACTAATTGCTTGATAGCCTTATGACGATGATGTGATGAAAATACATTTGTTAATGTGTCAACCAATAATTGTTTCAGAATACGTCACTTCAAATAATTAAACACATGGAACCATTTTTACGAGCTAAGGGCATATCGAATCTCAAATAAAATGTCTTAGTTCTATTCATTTATCAAATTGTATTCTTTGATTCTAAAATAAATCTTCCAGTGTTGTTTTCTTTTGTGAAATAAAACGTCAACATTGTTAAATATAATGTTTTGCGATCCTTGGTGATATATTCACTTAATGCAAATATAAAACAGTATTGCTAGGATTACATAATTATACAAATTAGAAAAGTATGAGGCTGCCTCACTATGCTCTGCACATACACGTAATTATGGATGCTTAGAAAATGATATCCAAATGACAATCAGTATCCTAAACCGCCGGTACTTATCATATTAATAATTTAGGGATGCCGTTTAGGTGTTTGGCCTGGTTATCCAGCATTTAAATGACTGTAGCAGGCACAGTCAGTCTTAAAGTATTATAAGTACTCCTGACTCAAGAATAGAAACATTGTATTGCATCTCGAGTGGGGGCAGTTGTTTGTGAGAATATAAATATCTTTCCTAGATCCAGTTATGTCCTGTCTATACTATGACATTCAAAGCTAGCTCTAGTTTGTGTGTCATAAATAGCATTTAAGAGCAGACATTAGGTTTGGTCTTTTAATACCAATTGTACAATTTGACATTTGAAGACAGTGACAATTGGGTTACATAATTTATATAGTATTGTTTTGAAGAAAGACAGAGCAATTGAAAAATAGCTATAAATAGCGCTGCTTAGATAATTAATCGAAACATTTTCACAACTGCCGTGATCTGCCTTAGGTGTTCTACACCAAAACTCCACGGCAGTAGGCGGTTCGCTTTTCGCTTTTTGTTGCTTGGTGGCTTAGCCACTGATGATTCACTAGACATGTCTCAGCATGAAACTTCGCCGCTCATGATTCAGTCCCCTGAAGAATAGCAGACATTAGGTCTGGTTTGAAAATGTTAACATATAGTCTTAACAGTCCTCAAGCTATGACGCGCTATTACTGTCTGCTTCAGCGCAGATATCAGTCTTTTAATGGCAATTAAGCTAACAGTTTTAATAGTAGTCGCTTCCTTAAGCCTGCCGGTTGCACAAACTGACATTTGAAGAGAGTGACAATTGGGTTATATAGTATATGTAGTATTGCTTTAAAGAAAGATACAGCAAGTGAAAAATATCTATAAATAGGGCTGCTTATATAAATTATCTAAACATTCTCACAACTGCCGTGATCTGACTTGGGTGTTATTCTAATTCCAAATTCCACGGCTGTAGGTGGTTCGTTTTTTGTTTTTGCTTTGCGGCTTAGCGTCTGGTGAGACATTATACATGTCTCAGCAAGAAAAAATATATATATAATATATATATATATTTATATATATATATTTAATTATATATATATATATATATATATATATATATATATATATATAATATATAATGTTGCATCTATAAAGAAAGTTAAATGTTTAAAAGTCCTCACAGCTTTACGTAATAGTATTTATAATTGTTGAAAATTGGTATTTTCTTTGAAGAATCGTTCTGTTGTGAGCTCCTAGTTTACCATTTGGTATTTCTTGTCATTAAGATTTAGCATAAACAACTTTTAATATTAATTAAGGTGAACAGATTTGTAACTATACTAATAAGCAGGGAACGTTTGATATCCACGGATACAATTTTGATCAGTAATACTGCAGTTGTCTTCATGTTATCACCGTAAACTGGAAATCTGGCATTATTAATGTTTAACAAATAGCATTATTCTTGGTGCATTGACTCATTCATACACGCACAATACAACATCACACTGATTATACATTCCAATTACCAATATCTTTCTCGCTCAATACAGAACCATTTCTCTGCAATTTATAATAATAATTAGACCCAAGACACTATACCTTACCCGCACATGGCCCCTTTAGTGAACAGTAACTTCATAGTGATGGATATTTATGAATAGGTGCATGCACGTACATATATATAATTCGCTATCCTCAGATTTTTAATATTTGTATCACTTGGGGGCTTAACATTTCATGTTGTTCGTACCGCAATAGTTAAACGTGTTCGATTACATAGCCTATAATTATTCACAAAAAGCACATATTTCATCTTTGTCGTTGGCACGGAACCATACCTAAGAACAATTTGTAGAAGGAGAAAACTCAAACATAATTTTCACACAGGATCTGTATAGAATATATCACATCTGGGTTTTTGTCTTTGACGGTTCTTGAAAGTCAGTCGTTAAACACGATTATTATTCTCATTGGGTAGAGGCTCTTCTGCACCTGGTCTGAGATTAGTGTCAGTTGAAATCATTTCATCATTTGGCATACAATTCACACAAATATATTGAACACATACACGGGTTCACACGGGTTCAAACACACGCTTTCGTGCGCATTTCTGCATATATACGCCCAACTTCAGTATCACTAACACCATTTCTACCTTGAGTAAGCTAGACAATGTCATCTTTAAGTATCTCTTAGAGAAAGATTCATTTATACTTCACAGTTAATTTATGACTCTTGCACTCTCCTATTTCAGTTATCATAAAAAAATAAGTACAAACATATTCAGTATTAACCTATGAGATAACAGTAACTGCAATATATAAATCAAATGTGTGTGTGTATGTGTGTGTCTCTCTCTCTCTCTCTCTCCGTGTGTGTGTGTGTGTGTGTATGTGTATGTGTGTGTTAGAAGTGTGGAATAAGGCACTGGCTTAGAAAAATCGTATTATCTGTTCAAATTCTAAAGTATTTAGCAAGAGGGTCACTCCATGGAAGCGATTCTTTAAATACTGGAGGATAAATAAATAACATATCACTTTTTTCTGTTGTCTGGTTTGAAATGATATGGTTAATAAAGGGTTCTAATATTAACGATAGCAAGTTGGCCGTAGGTCATACTATTGAAGCGACTAAAGATCTTATAATTAGTGATTGTTTGTACTTAATAAAAGGTTTGTCATACAAGTAGAACCTAATGTGTAGAAGATTTACTACTTCATTAGCATTTAAGTCTAAGATTTGATATCGCAGTTTGAGTTAAATCAATGTTGAAAAATTAGGATTATCTACAAAAGCTAATTACTATATTTATATTTTAAACAGAATATCTTATGTCGCAGTATGTTACGACTCTAACATCCACATGTTCATATATGTTAATATATTGGTTAAAATAACCCCTACATGTTTTACTGACCCATTAGAGATTATCGAAGATGCACCCATCTATAATGCTGGTGTCTTCAGGGATTTAACACAATGTGGTGACGCCAAATATATAATATTTATTAACATTTAGTTTTAGAAGATTTTGAGTGATCCACTGCGAATATCAGCAATGGAATGTTCTAAATTCTTCAAGGAAGAGGATAACTTTAACTCATTGTCAGAATACAGTGATATATACAGCCGTGTGTCATCAGCATACAAGTGATATTAAGCCCCATATCGCTGCGCAATGATCCCAAGAGGACCAAGAACAGAACCTTGTGGTACACCAGGTAACAAAAACTGAACGTCAAATAAAATACCACGAAGAAACACTCTCTGGGAGCGGTGTTCCAGGTAGGATCGAAACATTCAAGTACTTTACCTGACATATCAAATATGTCTTTTAACCTGGAGAAAAGTACATTATGGTTAAATGTATCAAATGCAGCAGACATGTCCAGAAGAACAAGTATTACTGGCTTAATTTGATCAGTTGACATCATAATATCATTTTTCACCCTAACCAGTGCTGTTTCAGTGCTATCCCCACTTTTATAGACAAGCTGTAATAAATCGTTAAGGTTATTATTGATTAAATACTTCTTTAGATGGAAAGCAACTGTTCTTTCTATAACTTTAGATACAAATGTACGATTTGAAACAGGTCTGTAATTGTTTAGAACATTATAGTCCATTGTGTGGTTTTTATTAATGGTTTTACAAGGGGAACTTTCATAGATGTTGGGAGCATCCAGACAATCCTTCACAAACCATGTAGGCATGGGGTCAACTGCACAGAAATAATTAGATGGCCTTGTTAGTAACTGTCTGATATCAGTGTCTGTAAAAGGATCAAATGTATCCATCATAGATACTTTGGACGTTTCTACCTAATGGCTTACCCTGTGATAAGTTGTTGGAAGAGAACCCATCATGTATATTTAATATCTGTTGACTGAAGAAGTTATTAAAACAATGGGCCATATCTGTTTCTGAGTTGATATTATTTGGAAGGATAAATGGCATACTCGTTAATTAGATAAAACGTATCATTGGGGTTGTTGTTTTCAAGTCTTATTAAATATGTCCTACTATTATCATTTCTGTAAATATGGGGATATAGAACTGTTTGATGGATTTATACTCCTGTGGTCGTTTGTTACTCCGGCAGATATTTTCATGGGTTTTAAGCTGGGGACAGAGCTTTTTCCCTATATTATGATTAATTAGTTTACACTAATATAGGAAAATTGTTGAATTTTATAGCTATAATAATCTAGACGTGTCATACACAGTATCGGGGGGATCTGCCTCAAATACGCTGTTCCTGCTACTATCATTTCTTTAAGTGTGGAGATATAAAACTACAGTTCTGTATATCTTCCTTATCCAATATAATCAATTGAGCTAATCGGTTCTGGCAGATCGTTATGTAGAACTTCAAATATTAATATTAACTCATTTACATCATAACGATTGTTTTTTAATTATATTTGGCAACTAGATATTTATTCTATCTTAATTTTTTGGCATATTCTTTGGCTGAATGATGTTGCTGAATATATCTGCCAGAAATTCAAATAATATAAAAACATCTTCAGAGTTGGAGTACGTTTATTGTTAGGCACGCAGAGAAAATGCCGGCACTGTTCTTTAAAATAAAATACCTTTCGGGGTTTCTGTCCGAATGCTAACTGTAGAAATTAGTTGGAGACCCAATAAAACGTAATAAATCGTTTCGTAGTAAGAACCTCAGATCAAAACAAATCATGGCATGATCACAAGTCTGGCCTTTGGAAATGCTAACCAAGCTCTGCGTATGTTACCATATTCGAACCTTTGATCACACGAAATAATAATTCGATGAAATGTATTTTAGGCATGTTTGACACTTGCTAAGCAGAAAAGTATTACTTTATATGACAATGTATCAGCCATATATTGTTCTCCTTTTCAACTCAGTAATTTGTCATTTGAGTCAACAAATCAACCCAGTATTTCTCTTCAAATAGTTTTCTCTCGGACCCTATGTAACTTATTTTCAGTTAACTTTGTAATATCGATGGCTTTTAACTGCAGTTTCTAATCAAAAATAGTTATTAGAAAATCACCAAAACAAGAATCGATGGCTTTATAAACCGGGTAATTCTATGGGCTCTGATATTAAAACACTGATATCTATAATAAATGTACTCTCTAAGCCTGTATCAATGTTACAATATTCGAATATTCTATATGTTGATTAATAATAGTTTATGCGTTCACTGATCACGTCTTCAAGCGACTGATATAGTGAGATGTCCTCTCCAAAAATTAAAATAGTAAATTGTATTATAATACTCGAAATTAAAATCCGAATAAGCTGTTCATATAAGACAACACAAGGTATTAGATATAACACATTTGAACAAACATATCAAGACATATTAAACTTTCCGTTAAAGTTTCATAAGATTAAGTCACAAAAGAAATTTTCCCTTCATTACATCCATGCAGCATAAACAAATTAGCTGTCGACAGAATGGCAATTCCATTTCAGCCCCAAAAACTTTGTATATACACCAGTTAATTAATCAAAATGACAAAGAGATCACATAATGACCCATCAATCTGATTTGTAGTGATAATGCAACGTCCGTCTCTTCTGATTGTGTCAATCTATTTATACAGTTTTCAGGATGTCATTCTTCTTTGTTTAATTAGTTTTATCAATTCCTCATTGTCATTCTCTTCATCGAATTGATCTCTTCATTATTCGTATTTCCACAGATCTCTGGACTATTTGGGTTTTTAGTATAGCCACGTATTTGTAATACACACCTATCAAAAGCGATATAACCAAACCACGCAGATTACGGTGATATGTCAACTTTCCTCAAATCTAAAGATACCACCAAGTTGTATTTATCAAGCCACCTTATCATGGCATTTGTTACTTTAAATTATGCCATTTACGTAATGAGTATTATGTTTTCGGCATATGCCTGCATTTGCAGACATTATTTCTTCGTCTCATTTTGATTAATCGCCTATGCAAAATATCATTAATCTTCAGTCATATTAATGCTACATTATTACCACTACTTCCCGATACAGGGGGTAGAAAGGTTATTATATTCAAAACGCTTCCTTTTATTATAATGCAGCCATATTTAGACTTATTAAAAGTAGGTATCCATTAATATATGATTAGCTACTGAAGTTGGATAAAGGATCTTTGTCAACCATGTGGATATATGCTCAAAGAGAACATACTAACCAGATGGGTTCTAACAAAATTAGCCTGATCTCTTTGTTATAGCACCTAACTCAAGACGGAGGTGCCATTTAAGCTAACACACTGTGGTGGTATCTGGATCTAGGTTTATGTGATCCCTAGAACCAAAACAGCATTGAAATTCCAAATGAACTACAAATAAATACATCCATAGGATTAATAACAAGTGGAGTGAATGAAATCACCTTACTTTTCTATAGAAATCATTCTAAAAGCTTGCTTACAATGAATATTAAATCAAATTACCTCAATTTATACTCTAATTTCCTGGTATCTCAATATGAAAAGGTTAATGAAATTGCGATGATATCGAAGAGTATCTGTGTGATTAGAACTTGCTATGGTAAAGATCTTGCAACTTGAGAGTGGATCTTTAAAGTTTGAGTTAAAAGTAATATTGAGTTTGATTATTACGTTTACTGCTATAACTGTTCCTATTTAGGTTACGTAGCTTAATTATAATTAAATTACGTTACACTAATGTCTAGAACTATACAAATTCGTATTAATACATGTTACAATAAGATTTATAAATCCAGATATTTTGCTTATTTAACTTTTAAGCTTACCGTTGTTTTGATATTTGTACATCTTAGAAATGTTAACGTTTTGGTGCAAATATATGTAACTTCGTTAAACATAATGTCAGACGCCGATATAGTAATGGTCGTTCAGCCCATTTGTTTGAGTTAGTGTCTATAGCTATGTGAGTGTATGACTAACATTGTGGTTTTGTGTGTATGTATGCCTAAATGAACCTGCCTGGGTATGTATGTATGTGTGTGCGCGTATATATATATGTGTGTGTGTGTGCGGGCGTGCGTGCATGTGTGTGTGTGTGTCTGGGTATGTGTTTGGGTGTGTGAATGTGTGCGTGCGTAGAACATACATTGCTCTGAACTAAACATGGAAAGATTAAATAATTTGCATTTGCACAAAATATAAACGATGCCCAGAGTTGTCGTTGGGCAAAGAGCATAATTATCTAAGACAGCCAAGACCCATATAACAGAACAGCACTTGTCAAGTAATGTGATATATGTTGTACAGAGATGCTGTCATCAATATATTCTCGCGAACAACGTGTGTATATTGTTTGTAGTCATGTTTTCAGTACCACCAAAAGAGATTAGAGACATATATGTGTTATTATTATGATAGCTCATAGTAAATGTAAAATAAATCTGGGTTGCAAAAGATGTTCAACGATCCGGTAATTTTAAAGCACTCAATTTGGTGAGAATGAATATCAAGGGAAGGCTGATTTTTATTTATTTGAATATGCTACTAGCTCAGTGCTAGGAAGAGCTGGACTCACATCGTTGTGTTTTTGTGTGTGGATGCCTTTCAATATGGAATGTAAGGCTGACTAAGTTGTACGTTGTAACTTAATGGGGGTGGACATAGGAAGATGGTTTATTTCATAGAGTTACTTCCAATTATTATATAACTGGATTGAGTGTTTCTGTTGGTCTGCTCATAACTGGGATATGAGGTATCCCAGCGTCTACCAAAGGAAATACATCGTATAAAAGATCCATGAGCCAGATTAGAACTCACACACTGGAGATTTTCAACATAAAGCTCTAACCACGGCCCCATCAGAACACCACTTTATTTGCCCAATAAACAATCATGTTCTTCGTTAAACTCTTCTTTCAAACTAAAGAAAGGACCCAATATATCCTCGCCATGTGCATTTGTTTTATTTCCTTTCCCGTGTGCTCTATAGCTCAATCTACTTTATACTATTCATAAGGGTTGCTCATTTGGATCCTGTCTCCGTAACATTACCAGGTGATATGTGGGACAACAACCTGTTGTTATCAAGGACGATGGTCACATTTGGGGCTTACCGTTGTCTTCGTTGATCGATAGACAGTCGTTGCCTTCGGCCATCCATTCTCTCAGCGAAACAATTATAACATTATGTACCTACTCAGCATACGTATTGATAGCCTTTGTTGGCTGATTATATCAAAGAATACCTCACAAGTCACACGGGTTGCTCCCTTTTTGTCATCTTAATATGAACTAAATAAATGATATTATCCATAGGAAGGTAGTCCGTGTTACTATGGTGATATTTTCCATAGGAAGGTAGTCTATATTAATATAATGCTATAACAGGAAATGAAATGTTTTAGTTTGATTGTTTGCATTATTTATATCTACATCATCATCCGGTTATTTAGTCGAAAAAAAGAGTTAATTAATAGTATACATTATGTAGATCTGAAATTATTCATTTATGCAGACCAATTTAATAATAATAATAATAATAATAATAATAATAATAATAATACAATATTTTATATAGCGCTATATATAATTGGATTAAAATTACCCTAAAGACCAATGTGAAACTTATCATATACGACCCTTTAATTTACCCCAAAGTAAACGCCTAAGCGTTTTGCTTATGTTCGTCTGCAGTCATGTGCGACTGGGAAACACATCTACATCGGTAATGGTCACAATGGGCAATTTCTAATATATACATTTTATTTAAGAATTTGAGGTATACAACGATAACGATTGGTCCATTGTCAGTCCATGTGCCGAGTTGCAATAATTGTATAATTTTATTTCCTAGTAAATGTATTTTGTATTTAAATTAAAGTTAATATACATGTCTGTATGAATGGCTATCAACTGCGTATTGGCACCGGAGCCGTTAATATAGAATTTCCGAACAAAGGGGTGTTGAATATCGATTGGCGTATACTATTTGAGATCAACACAAACGCTTACCATTACACATTCTCTCCTGATAATGAAAAATTAAAATAAGAAATTAAATTTACACAAATTTTATTTATTACGACAAAAGGATACAGTCTATATTATTGATATTAGAAAAGAAGAACCTAAATGATCTCATAATTATTTATTTTAATCGCAGCTTATTTTTTCGAGATACATTTATTCCTTTCAGTCAGTCGAGGCCTTTCGAAATATCTTACTCTCCAAATAAATTAACTATATCACTTAATTCAATTTTACTCTAATGTATTATAAAGGGAATGACTGAAAAGGTATTTATGTAATGCATAGCGACAAATTTAATATATTGTTTTTTGTAAAAGAATTATCATGCATAAAGTGTAACCTGGCTACCTTGACCTGATTATTTGAAAGTAATAATGAAGGGGCCTCAAGCCAAATGCATAATAGTCTTTAACATATTTATTTTGGTAAACAATGAACGGTAATTTCTCTTAATAAAATGCTACATCAGTGCTTATCTAAAAGGTTAAAATGATAATTGTTAACTTACGGGTTGACAATTTTTCGCAAATATGTCCAAATTATGACGTGACAAAATGTATTAAGCTTAAGACATTTGCTATCAAATTGATAAATAGCCATCCTCAAAGTGTACTGATAACTTCATATCCCGTTTACGCTGCACATTGATGTTTGATGTTTGTTAGTGTTGCTTTTAGATCCATTAACCCGATAACTTGACATCATTCATCTCCGAATGACAACATCGCTTCAATTTGATTGGTCCATTCTCCCCGGGTATGTCTTCCTGTAAAGCTAATAGATCATTTATGGGTTTCATACCGGAAATAGCATGTCTTAATTTAGAAAGTGTGTGTTTGTTTTGAAATAAAGGTACTATTCAGCGAGTTGGCGTGAAGGGGCATCAGAATAGGAATGATATGGAACCAAATCGCATTGAGGGGTAATTTGTGCGCACTCGTACGTATGGGATAAACACTAATGCAGCCAGGAACGCGCCTGAAATTACCATCAGTTATCAGACGTGTAAAATATAAATAGACAGATCATTCCTCATCATACACGCACAACACACGCTCAACACACACACGCCCACAAACACATACATTCACGCTTAACAGAAACACACGTACAAGTACGCACACACATGCACACACACACAGACATACACACTAACAGCCACCACCACCACCACAACAACAAACAACAAACAATCACATCATACCCTAATTATAATCGTGAATATAGTTGGCTAATTTTAGTTTTATATAATTTCACTATTTCCTTTACTAAATACAATCTTATTCGAGTAACATTTGGTGTCATCTGTATGCCATCTGTATGTCAAATATATTCGTTAATCCTGGTTATTCAACTTTCAGGATCAGAAAAAAATGAAGTAACACCAACATTGAGAAGGAATTCATATGTTAAAACCCTGTTTTTGGAGAAGGCTTGCTTAAATTAATATTAGAGCTTAGTCAACGTAACCACCTGTATGACCGATGATATTTGATATCAGTAGATGATTAATCATAACTATATAAAGTTTATTATAAAACAAGAAGACAGTGTATATGGTTCTTGGAACATATTTTGAATACTATCTTATATGACATACAACGAATTGATTGTCTATTAAATTAGAGAAACAAGAAAACCTGCCTCTACAGCGACATTCATGCAAATAAATAAGATAAGTTGATTCCAGAGTTTGCGTGTTTTGGCAGAGAGCTTACAAAACCTATCTCTTAGAAAATATATGTGCTTTGTCACTCTACTTCGACCACTAACTTCTCTGTTTATAAATAGATTTGTCTGTCTATCCATTTTTCTGTCCATTTCATCCATCTATCTATCTATCTATCTATCTATCTATCTATCTATCTATCTATCTATCTATCTATCTATCTATGTATTTATGTATTTATATATCTATGTATTTATGTATTTATCTATCTATCTATCTATCTATCCATATATATATATATATATATATATATATATATATATATATATATATATATATATGTATTATATATATATATATATATATATATATATATATATATATATATATATATATATATATATATATATATATATATATATATATATGATCTATTTATCTATTGGTCCATTTATATGTTCGCATGCAAGGTATGCCACAGAGGTAACAAGCAATTAAATGTTAATATAAATTCAGAATGTTATCCATAACTCATCGCTACAGACAACGGAGTCTTGAAAGACAAAAGAAGAAACACATAAAGAAACATCCCTCAATTATAGCCAAATATGGATCTGAACCGTGCTACTATTGTTTTGTACCCATCCACATTACCATTTAGGTCATTAAGGACACCGTCTATTAGATATAGAATTTAAATGGAATTATTTAGTATTAACTATTTTAAAATTGCTGTGACGATATATTATTCCTAGTAACATACACCGTTATTGACATGTAAGTAGCCTGTTGAAACCAAATAAAAATGTAATAACACAGAATCTTAAGAACCATCGGTTATTTTATTTTGCCCAAGAGCACTTATTGACTTGGAACATATCTTAGGCAATTAGTTCTGGTAATTAATAAGATAACTTACTTTAGCTCTTTGATTGATATATTGTTTCCATGTCGGCCAGGTAAATCTAGCAACTTGCAACGAATGTTTATCCTTAATAATAATAATAATAATAATAATAATGCATATTTATTACAGTGATACCTCAAATAATATTTCTGCAAAAACCTTATAAAAGATTTAAACGATAATTTTTATATATCTACGAAAGCAACCTTGCACATGTGTCTTTTTAGAACGGATTTAAAACGTCTCATTTAAAATATCTGCCGGCAAAATATTTCACAAAGTGGGAGCTGCAACACTAAATGCACAATTACCATATAACTTGAGCTGAGACACAGACACCTGCAATAGTATTTGATTAGATAAGTTTTCGGATGACCTTCTAATGGACACAAGTTAATACAGACATTCACGTGCCTTGTCATTGATAGATTAATAAGTTATCTGTAAGATGTTAAATTTAATAGGCTATCTAACATGTAGCTAATGTAGTTTGTGAAGACTTAAGGTGCTATGATCATATTTTCGAGTATTGTTCACTATGCCAGATGCACTATTCTGAATTCGCTGAATGATATTGATGTCATAAACAAATATGCCACATTACAGTGTATTCCAATAGTCTATACGAGATGTAGCAAAACCATGTACTACACTTACAAGTGCCAAAAATGTTATTACAAAGTGGATGTTTATAAGGTGGTAGTAGGCAGCTCGCCATAATAATGTAATATGTTTATACATGTTAATACATTGGTAAAAAATAACCCCTAGATAGTTTACTGACTCATTGGCCCAGGAAGAGGAGAACTGTAACTCCTTGTCAGGATCTAATGATATATATACCTATGTGTTATCAGCATACAAGTTATATTTAATATTATATGGCCACTTAATGATCACAAGAAGACATATATACATTGTGGAAATCAGGCGATCAAGAACTGAATCTTGTGGTACATCTGATAACAAAAACTGAACATCAGATAAAATACAATGAACAGACACTCTCTCGGAGAAATATTCCAAATGCATAGTATAGGTCCTGATGAACAGGCAATAGTGGCTTATCTTAATTAATTGACAGCATAATATCATTTTTCACCCGAATCAAAGCTGCTTCAGTACTGTGATCAATTTTATTTGCAGAATGTAGTGATTTATTAAGGTTATTATTGATTCAATATTTGTTTATTTGGAAATTAACTTTAGATAAAAATGTAAAATGTGAACTAGGTCTGTAATTGTTTAGAATATTTAAGTTTTTAAAAAATATTTTAATGGTTTTACAGGGGCAACTTTAATTGATCCAGAGATAATGAATTATTAAATTATTAACTGTCTTTGTAATTAGGGTTATCAGAACATCCGGTCACTCTTAAAAAGCCATCTAGACATAGGGTCAACCGCACTGAAAACGTCAGATGACCGTTTCAGCAATTGTCCTATATCAGTCTCAGTAAAAGACTCAAATGTATCTATCATGGACATGCACAACTCTTCTACTAATGGCATACCCTGGTAGGGAATCCACCATGTGTATTTAATATATTTTGATAGAATAAATTCAAATAATGGACCATATCTTTATCAACTCAATATTTGGAAGTACTTTGATGTAGTACTGAAAATAGTCCTTTAATTTTCCTTCGATACTTTGATCTTGTTGTTGTTATATTCTGATTTAGGATAGGCAAGAGTAATTTTAACCCGTATTTTACTGGCCTTGCATATTTCAATGCACACACAAACCGGCCCTGAACATCAGTCGTTCACAATACATTTTGAGTTTCTTTGCTACTTGCATGTCTTTGTTGTTCGATGGAAGCTAGTATTTTCTTCGCATTTCCTTTGTCCTTAAAGGTGAATGCCAAACTAGAATGTCCCTCAATGTACTATTATATAGATTCACCAGATGTATTGAATCTAATACCAGTGAAGAGATAGATCCGCAAGAAAAGCATCCTTGTAAATTTATATATATATATATATATATATATATATATATATATATATATATATATATATATATGAGTGTGTGTGTGTGTGTGTGCGTGTGTGCTGCCCTGTCTGTTGTTTTTGTGTGTGTCTTTCTCACTCCCCCTCTCTCTATGTATGTGTGTTGTTTGTTTGTGTGTGTGTGTTTGTTGTGTGTTGTGTGTCTGTGTGTGTGGATTAAGCGTAATTTATTATATTTAAAAAAAAAAACATAACATGATCCACACTTTATTAATATATGTGTGTGTATTTAACAATAAGAGTGCCTTTATCAGAAACCCTTTTTTTATTTCTAACTAACCTGGTTTTGTTTAGCCAACTCAGCTAATATTTATCATTTACTACTTATGTATGTTATCCAAATAAGATTGATATTAAAAAAAAGGGTGAAATGTCTCATGTTTTGAATCTTATTGGGTTTGCTGATTGTTGAAATGGTGACAGTATGAAGACGTTAATATGATAGGAATCAAATGATATATCTTATCAATGGGCGTCTAATCACAACAGGAAGAAATGTTAATGTGTAATGAATACAATTGAATATTGAAAGGCTATGAATGATGATTTAAGTAATACATACGACTATGTGAAGATTATTCAGTATACATTAGTCAAGGTAGTCATGAGCATATATCATATACGCGAAGATGACAGTAGTTATGGAAGGAATTGATAATAGTTTTCCGTTGTGGTATGGTCCAATTATGCGTGGAAAATAGTTTCCTGAATATTTCATCTTTAATCTGAATTTGCCATTTTACCTCTTTTTGGTGTAGTTATATTAGGAAGACAATAACTGGCTTCTCTGTGTTCATATCGATAACCCATTAATATCTAAAGAAAATTAATTTATAGGTAGCTCATATTTTATATATTCAGTTATAAAATTAAGATGTGTTCATCCTTTTTATTCCAATTAATGTTAACACTGAATTTAATTTCCAAAAATTGTCGGGCCCCCTTTTAAAGCTTTAAAAAAAACAAACCCAAAAAACAGGTTTAAATTTTTTTTAAAAAAACCGGCTTTTTCTATATCCGCTGCTTCGTTATGTATACATGCATATTAACTTCATTTGAATCGTTGCAATTACATAATAATAATAATAATAATAATAATAATAATAATAATAATAATAATAATTTAGACTAAATAATCCGCCGTTCCTGTAGGGTTTTTATACATTATCCCTTGAAAGTATATAACCCTGCAAGATTGTATCTGCTATTTAAGTAAAATATATATCAATATACAAATATGCTTTAAATAAGACAATATCTTGTTTATTTCATCATCAAGGAGAATCTTGGTTTGTTTTATACATCAACTTGTGCCAAGAGTGATAACACGTGTCAGAATAAAAAATTAAATAAACCGAAAAGTGTTCAATTCTAGTACTAACAGTAAATTCTAAACGTTCTTGCGTCATGTTATTATATTTGCTTATATCAGTCCTGTGGAAAGGGCACCTCTTCCGTGGTGTTACTGGTAGAGCGTTGGATCATAGTTCACTGCAATCTAAGTTCATACATCGGCGTTGGAAAATCTGAAGGGTGTTTGATCTTTGACTTCGCTTCATTACCTTTCGAGGTCGCTAGGCCCCTTTAGCCTACAGTGAACGGAACAGTGGCCATAAAAGTTCAATGATCATCATCCTCAGGCTCTTAGACGACACTGAACGAAGCAAAGGGATTGTCAATTGTCCAGTACATTACATCAACACACTTGTCTTCAATATTACGTGAAGTACACAACAACCTTTCGGTAAATACTAATCTCATAAAGCGACTATATAATGAATATGAGTCTGCCGGAAATGAAGTACAATCATTTTATTCAAATTATATATTTTCTAAATAATAAAGATGATAGTAATTGCCAGCTTCAGCAGCTGATATTGTCTTATCTCTGTAGGAAACAAACTTCACTGACCATAAAATGCATCCTCTGTTAGATAAATTGCTAAACCAAGCGCATGAATAATACCCCTTATGATACAGATACTATTAATTGATTGATGGTACAATAATGCATATTAGCATGTAACTTTCTCATTTATAAAATATAAGATATGTTTACGCCGGTTTCAGGTCAATAGACAGCCTGTCATTCATTCATTTTCTCTCACCCAACTATCTCTCTCTCTTCTCTCTTCTTCTCTCTCTCTCTCTCTCTCTCTCTCTCTCTCTCTCTCTCTCTCTCTCTCTCTCTCTCTCGTCAGTATACATATTTATTATATTTATTGTTTTTCTTGACTTTGTGTTAATTAGGAAAATTTAGTCTTTGGCCTTTGTTACATAAAACAAATATAAATGTTCGTCTACAGTATAAGATAAATTATATATAGACAGTTTACAATTTTAAATACATGTTACTGTACTTATGGGTGAGTGAGTGTTTAATTTAGCTAGTCATTCCATAAAAAGGTAGCATGTGAATAAGGAATAGTTAAAATTTTAGCGTATAATGACTGAATTGTTCCTGCTGCAAATGGAGACTTAATAAATGTATATTATTATTATTATTATTATTATTCGGTATCTTATGATCAAAATTAAATTGAGAAATATTGCGGAAGAAGAACGTTTTGGAAGGAAATAAATGCGTGAATCACAGTTATGAAATCGATTTCCACTTATAACGGAGATAATGGTTGTAGTGGTAAAATCATAGCCTCATGGAACCAACTTTTATAATCAAGAACAGTAACGAGATAAAGTCTACTCATTTATCTATTCTTTCAAATTACAGATTAAACAGCATTTGTTCGAGGTTTACGTGCTACGCTTACTATTTAATATGCTCTGCTCGTCACGTTTATTGATTATATGTATTGGTTCACTATATCAAAGGTACCCTCACAAGTTACTTGGCTTGCTCACTTGAATATCACTTTAATATCTTAAAATTAATATAACAATTATAATTATCTATAGTAAGAAGGTTGATGCTTAAGTAGTGTTACCACATGAACAAGAAGACGGTTGAATAATGTTTTTTTTATTAATTTATCGCTACCTCATTATCAAAGAATTAAATTAAATAATTACCTTCATTTTTTACATTTATGGTTATTAATTGCTGCAACTAGAATCAAGCATATGAATTAAATCAAAAATGCTATACCTTACCCGCACAACTACACGCTGAATGGACAGCCATCAACACACGCATGAAAATAAATACAGAAAATCAGCATTCCCTAGGTTTACAATGTCGTCAACGTTTACACTTTGCGGAACGTCTTTCGTACCTCAATAGGTAAAAGTGTTGGCTAACCTCTCCTATCATTACTCAAAACGCTTATGTTTCATCTCGGCTGGTAGAGCTGGAGATACACCAAGCAACATATTGCAGAAGGTGAGTGCGCAGACATCATTTTCACACAGGATCTGTATAGAACTATATCACATCTGTATTCTTCTCTTTTGATGATTCTTGAAAGTCGGTCGTTGAAGACAATTATTATTCTCTTTGGACAGAGGCTCGTCTGCACCTGGTTTGAGATTAGTGTCACTTGAAATCATTTCATCATTTGGTATACAATTCAACTAAATATATGTTCTAAATACTTCGCGTACACAGGTACATATGCGCGCACGACACACACGCACGCACGCACACACACACACACACACACACACACACACATACACACACATACACACATACACACATACATATATAAAACAACAATATATACTATATATATATATATATATATATATATATATATATATATATATATATATATATAACACAAACACAGACATAAACACACACGCACAAACACATATTCAATTAATAATACAAACATCTTCAATACATTAGTATAAATTCAGTTAGAATCAGAAAAGGGTATACAAAATTCGTCAAATAATCTTTCAGTTAACAACAAGTGAAACATATAATTCAAATGCCGTACTTAACGAACATATCCAATAAACGCACACCGAATATACGATGAAAGTGCCGCATTTTTCAAAGTTGATGTACAATATTACCATGTCATCTAGGTATTAGTTGTCTGTTGAGTAAAATTATAGTTTAATGGTTTGTCAAGCATTCATGTAAAATCTAGTATCTGGCATCTATATAATCTGTGTATCTCCTTTATATATATATATATATATATATATATATATATATATATATTTATATTTATATATATTGTGATTTCAAGGTTACAAGGAAATTGCTACAACATTTGGGTGTTGCTCAAAAACTATATGCAATTTACATTGAGAGGCAATATTTTAATTTTAGTTTTTAACATGAACACTGCTTAAGCCCGAAACTCAGTTTAAAGACTTGATGACAGAATTGAAAGTCAGTGGAGTTGAGAGAATGAGGTTTCATAATTTAAAGTCTTGAAATAATTTAAACATACCTGATACAAAAAACGGTTGTAGTTGTTCTTTCCACATGCTCAGATATGAAGCAGATTAAAACCCTCTCCTGATGTAGAGCCATAACCATTGTGCTAAAAAAGGATTAGTAATATACCCAAAATAAGGGGAAAAGCCATTACACCGAGAACGATGTTATCATCAAAATATTACTAATGCCAAATGATCAGATTAGTAGAGATTTAAAAATGTTAGAGCTGCCTGCTTATCAGTGTTGTTATGAATGGGTTCAGTTTAATTCAGATTAATAGACTTCAATTGCTAGCTTTTTAATATCATGAATAATCCATCGGTAAACTACCAAGCTGTGAAAGAATGGGTTTAACGAGCAAATTCATATATCCAAAGACCTACAAATTGTTGATACGTTAGCTCATTAAATTTCAATAATTTACACTTTTAAATCAGCTCTACATGATGTTGGCTATGTCAATGAAAACAGTGGTTGAGCATCATGCCAGGAACTTACAATAATCACACTCACACACACACACACACACACACACACACATATATATATATATATATAGATATATAGATATAATAATATATATATATATATATATATATATATATATGACAGTCTAACTTAGCTTTCCTATAGAATATTTTACTATCAGATTATTTCCCTTTGAACAGGAATCACATTGTACTAAAGCTACTGTATTTAAAGAGTTTTGATATTATTTATAATCGACAATATATAAATAGGAGGCCTTTATCTTAGAGACAATGTCCTTGTGAAACATTTCCCACCCCAGCAAAATGTGCATCATTCTAAGAAGTATAATTTATAGTTAATTAGCATTAACTGGATAACTACGATATCATATAATTGGTTTACATACACAAATGTTTAACCGTAAACAAGAAATACATTTATTGGAGGTTTTGTAATAATTTATTTTAGGTTATAATTTACAAAGAAACGGTACATTTGCTTGAAAGTAAATCAACAGTATTTAGTATATTATTATTCTATTGATATATCATTTATTGGAAGTAATTGTTGTAATAGTACAAGTGAGACGATTCAAAGATTGGCCTGGGTTGAAGTTTATAATAGTGAATTTATCTACAATATCTCGATTGAGATATGTCAGTCTTTTCATAGAGTTCTATTATTGTGTCCCTTCCGAGCATATAGTTTACCACTTTATCTTTTAAATCGTTTTTATCTTCATTCCAACAAGATAAAATTAGCCTGAGCAATGCATTTAAGTTTACTTTACGGAAAAGGAAGTTGGTGTTTAAAAACAAAAAATATATTACACTCTATGGCTATAGCTGTAACTTCAATAAAGGACTGTCCGAAGATCAACCGCATGTCTGAATGCTGAAAATTCAAAAAGGCCTTTCCTTAAAACTTTTAAAACAATAATGCTATGGTATATAATTTACATAACCATCCACTCAACAGATCATCTAAACATTAGCATTAAAATTAATTGATAACTATCTGGATACTATTCACCCTTTCCCGTTTTTAATGAAATTAAACACAGGGCGAAATTAATTTTACCATTATTTACTGCACTCAAATGTTATAGTATCTGCTCTCACATAAATTAAAGTTAATTAAATAAACTATCTCGAATAAGAAATAGACGTATCTGTATAATTTAAGAGCATATAAACTACGTATTAAACCTAAAATAAGTACACTCTGTTTCAAAGACCAGTGACAACAATTGGTAACATCAGAAACGGATTTTAATTTAACAGTAAAGCTTAAATGTTATCTTCCTGTATCTGTACCAACATTTATTTGCCTTACAAAAAATTTGACCCCGAGTACTAGATTTCACTTCACGCAAGTTAAATGATGATACATCGGGTTCCCTTAGAATTGAGCATTAAATAGATTAATTTATTTCTCCCATATTTTCAAAACAATGATTTTAGAATACATCTATCTTGCCCTGATGTCCTGACTTTTTATTGAATCATTACTTTAGAATTAATACTTCCGAAAGATCGATTAATGGCTGAGGATGTTCATACAAGGACAGCTGTTCTTAGAATGAGTAATTGAGGAAACTGCTATTTCATTATTCCCTAATTCCCTTTGCTTTTCTCTCTCATCATGAACATAATAATGATTTTTGTTAATGGAATGATTAATTCAAACATGCTGTACAATATATGTTCCAGGTTTTCAAATACATTTCCTCAAAATTATATGATTACTTAGTTTAAAAACAATTATCATTTTTATTAAGTATTCTAAATAGATTTGTTTTCTTGCTCCAAGGAACATGGATGACATCAAATTTGCCAACGTAAGTGCCAAGTAAACAAATTGGAGCTAAATGTAGACTAAATAATGAAATAAATAGACATATAGAGAAAATAATATTTTCATGGTTTAGACTGGAGAGAGAATATTAATAAATGTCAGGAATGTCTTTTGATATCCAACGATAGTCAACGATATTCAACAAGATTAAATTTATTCCTAGCTGTATGATAATACAGTCTAATGTTAGCAAGTATGGTTATTTGTTTATTGGTTGTGAATATTTCTCACTAGTTTAGTTACTTGATTAACCTGATCATGAATAAAGACAATTGCCAGATGTGCTAAAGGCATATATATTAATTACTATGATCTTATTTATTAGAAATTATAAAAATAAAATACCTATATAGTATTATTAACTTTATTTAGCTTGAGAGAAATGCTATATATATAAATCAAACAATTTATAATTTAAAAATTAAATCTACTTAGAGTATAAGGTACTCGTTTTTATCGTCTTTGTGTAGGCATTGTTTAGTTAGGCTTAGTTAACTGCCACTAGGCAATTAACAAAACTTAACTAAACTACAGGTCGCTCTATTTCATCCATTTACGAGGGGACGTTAACTACAACTCTTCTCGACAAATATATTGATTTAATTCAGTGGCCACTCTAACTTACCTTTTCCTCTTTGAAATCTCTTTGGTCAGTTGAAGTTAATCTACAACCTTTGAAGCCTGAAGTAATGAGATAAGGTTTAGCATTCGTAGGAATGCTATTAATGAATGTTAGTAAAGGAAACGACATATCAATTTCGGCTAACGATTATCATAGTGAAAGTTTATTGATGATAAATAGCAATTATTCTTCAAGAATAATTGCTTTATCTAACCCTGTCATGAAGCCAGATGCAAATGTTATACCATTATTATGGTGTGAAGCTAATTAGAGATAAGTTGAAGGTCAGTGGGCTATATTTCTAAAAGAAGGGTAGGAATTTGGGTCGAGCAGTGTTGATAATATCGTTATAAAGAAGCCACTTTCAGTGAAGAAATCATCGGATGTATTATAATTATAACATTTAAATAATTCTTCTTAGACAGAGTTATTATGTATATTGTTACATCATTACTGTTAGGTAATTTTACTTCATATAATAATAATAATCCTAGTTTTGTTGTCATGCAGTGAAAATAGACAATTGGTGTTAACGCAATGGCTGTAGAAATATTGAAAATGGTCGTGTTATATATATATATATATATATATATATATATATATATATATATATATATATGTGTGTGTGTGTGTGTGTGTCTGTGTGTGCGTGTGTGTGTGTCTGTGTGTGTGTGTGTGTGTGTGTGTGGTGTGTGGTGTATGTGTGTGTGTGTGTGTGTTGTTGTGTGTGTGTGTGTGTGTGTGTGTGTGTGTGTGTGTGTGTGTGTGTGTGTGTGTGTGTGTGTGTGTGTGTGTGTGTCTGTTGGGATGTGTCTGTGTGGAGGGGTTTGTGCGTTTCTCGCAATAATGACAATCACATGATCTACTGCTTAGTAATGAGATGCCGAAGGAATTTACATACTGGGCTTGTTTTAGCATGCTAGTAATTCCTGACTTGTGATTTCCATACACACATTTAATTTACACATCTTTTCCATTATGTCTGGTAATTAGTGAGCGTTACAATAGAGATGAATATATCTGCTTTATTGTTATCTGCTTCTTGATAATTACGGTTCAATATTTAAAACGCGAAAAAATGGTAAAATAAATTAAATCGCTACAACGATTCGCTTAAACATTAATTGCAATGATTTCATGATAATTAAAAAACGAGCGACAATGTTGATATTGCGATATTATTCTTATTGAGTAGAATAAAAATCTAAAATATTTCTAAATATATAATATACCATCGACCCTACCAAATACATTTTCCCATAAATATTTCATAAATTAGTCGGTTGATTGGGAATACAAACGAACAGAGCTAAAACCTCACCCAGACTGAGAAACATTACCATTTCCATAGCCTAGCCACTGGCCGAAGAGAAAATCATTAGAGAATAATCGCAAAACACAGATGTGAACCGGAAATAAATCATTAACCTTGAGGCCTACAACGCATTATTCTTACCGCTCAAATATAACAGTGACTCTATTTGACTTAGGCATCACATGTTAAGGACAAATGCCCTCTTAATAATTATTTATAACATGTCACACAAAGCAATACCTATATTAAGCAGGAAGACATGTCAGTAGTTTTTGGATATCATTCTCAGGTATTGTTTCTCGATATGATCTTCTCGATTGATTTCTATTACATTTCTAATTACTTTAAAGATAACAATAAAAAAATGACGAATAGACGAAAAATTACTATTTCTTCAAGGAAGCACTGATTGTATGCCTTCCAAACACGCACGCACACACCAACACACACACGCCCACCCCAAAACACACCACACACACACTTGAGCCGAAACAAAGGCACCTGTAATAATATCTGCCTGGTTGACTTGAGTTTGCGGGATAGTTTTCCTAATGGACAAAGTTCACGTAGGTATTCTGGTGCCATATCATTAATATATTTATAAGTTAATAATAACATTTTGATATGATAATATTTTCGAATATTTGTCACTAGGCCTGCTGCACTACTCAAAAGGTTTTATTTATATCTCAGTGATTAAATTACGATGTGAAAGACTATGTTTTAGTGATATACCAAGTTGACATAATATTTCACATTGTCGAAGTTAATATTGCTTTTTGTTATTGATGAGGCCTAAAAACACTGCGTGTAGTTATATCTTTTAATTATATGAATGTTTTTTTTTTTTGAAATATATATATATAAAATTATATATATATATATATATATATATATATATATATTTTTATATTAATAATATTATTTACATATATTATTATTTATGTTACATTAAATTTGTTTAATATTTTTTATATGAAATATATTTCCCTTTTTTTTTTTACTTTATTTTTTAAAAATATAACAATCTTCCAAATTTCTTTTCATATTGTAAAGATCCAAACATGTCAAATCACACATATTTATAATTTAAAAAAAAAAATTAACTGTGGGTACTGAGACTACTGTCACTTCTGTGTGTTGAAGCTTCGGTTGATATCTACTTAGGGAAGTATTGCTTTATTTTGCTAAATTATTTACTAGGGCTGAGAATTTTATAATTCGATTTAAGTTGCTTTACTGGAGCTATGGTAATAGAAGACCTATTCAAATCCAGGAGATCATTGTTTAATATCATTTTTCCTAAAATTTGCAGAAACCAAGGAACTAACTATATTTTAGTGTTTAGATTAATCTCTGATTATGCTATATTCCTAATCATTCGGTACTTCTTTTTGTTGGAAAATTGTATAATGTTTGTTTTAAAGTTATCCCTGAAGCCATGTAGCCGTTTGTGAAAATGGTATCACAGATGGGACTAGTTCATCACATATAATTGGTTTTATAACATCCTCATATCTTTTCTTATTAACACATCCAGGGGCTAATGTACCTAGGGCGTTAATCTATTTTCTTGTCTTGAATGTATGAACCTGTGCGCATCTAGATGATTCGGATATGTCTTTATTTATCTGTGTTTCTTCTAGAAGCTCCGTGAATAACATCGCCTTTGAATTAATCGCCTATCTGTGGCCATTAATTATAAAACGAGGTTCGTCATTATTCTCCCCTATATACTGCGTAGAGCAGTATAAAGTTCAACAAAGATATATTTTGTTAGACGAGCCACAGTTTAAATTGCCAATTGTTCCATATATTTTAGTGAGTGTGTTTTCGAGTGTGTTTTCGAGTGTGTTTGGGAGTGTTAGATTGTGTATATATATAAAGATCTGGTGTAAGTTATGTATTATTATTATTATTATTATTATTATTATTATTAGTAGTAGTAGTAGTAGTAGTATTAATATTATTATTAGTATTATTATTATTGGATATAATTTAATTAAAAAATAATTTAATTTAGATCTATCGTATTAACATTTCATGGCCACATTCTGAAAAATATCTTTATTTGAAAACAAACGATGACATTTTAATAAGATGCTAGCCGAATCATTAAACAGATAGATCTCATTCAGTTATGAATATTTCTTTACTTTTTTTTTTTCGAATCATAACTTTAATTGAGTGTGTATATTTGCCAGATAGAAAACCATTCAATGTTAAAATAATCTTAACAGTGCATCATTTACCTACATACATTACTATTAGCATGTAATTGGATTATGTTTCAAAGAATGATCTATATCGCCTTTAATAAAATTGAATATCACCAAAGGATTCTGCTCCGCGATTCATTATTCCTTTAATCCGCCCAATAGGGCACGAGTTCCTCTGGAATTTATTTTTAATCATAAATCAAATCAGCGTAATCAATCAAATTAATTGTATCTTACAAATAAGGAAGATGATGCAAACAAGATATAAGGGCATATGGCTGTTGCACTGTCTTTAATTAAGTACTCTTCTAATCTTGATGCCCTTTAACATAATAACATTGTCTAAATTAACAAAACCCCAAAATCAATCTCATATCTAAATGATGAATGATTTAGAAATGTTTTATAGAGAAAACATTAATCATTGACTCTATTTCCATCTCGATACAATTACTCAGTTATTTATATATTAACACCGTAATTCATGTATACATCAGACATAATGTAAATGCATCAATTTAAAGAGGATACATGTAATATCTAAAACAGAATTTATGATAGAGCCTGTCATTTTAATTAGTGTTAACTGATAATCTAATAAGTTTGGGACGAATGTTTCACTTTTAGGAGTATGTAAGATAAACTGATATCGCAAAATACGTGCAGTGCACATTGATTACATTGTATCTTGAATTAATATTAGTAATATACTTTAAAGCAATATTTCCTTCTTTCTATAGAAATCTATTTTGTCGAAAAGAAGTGAAATCTGCAGTTTATATTACAAGGTTCAGGATCCACGATTGATCTATATAAACTAATATAAATTATCACGAAAGGTTCTGATTTCAGAGGTCGACCGCTATCACTTGAGCTAGAACGTTGAGCTGCAAGTTTACAGATCAGCGTTCAAATTAGCCTCGTAGCTATATTATGTATGTTTCAATATGATTTTACCTTGAAACCGACTTTTATCCCCAGACGGCGTTTTTAGTTACATTTCAGAACAGAAATTGTATAGATACTACTATGAAACGCTGCAGTCACAAACAGATGCATATTTCGAAAAGATTGCATATCGATGCACAATTTAATCTTTAATATGAAGGACTACACACACACACACACACATACACACACACACACATACACACACACACACACACACACACACACATATATATATATATGTATATATATATATATCAGTAGATAAAACCTGCAAGCATAATATTCTTTAACATAATGATATTGATAAATTAGTATAACTTATATCATATATTCTAATATTACTATAAGTGTATATCTGGAATGAGGCGTCGCAAATGTGTCTGAGTGTATTTAATAAAATAAATGTTCATGATATAACTCGAAAAAGTATGAAGATAATTCCATTTGATGACGATCAATGTGAATTAGGTTCAGCACATATCTTACGACATTGATAAATAGGCAAGTTTAAAATAGGCTGATAAGTTTAAATCCCATTAATGCTACAGCCTACCATATCTACTGCTCAGCCCTGTTATCTCCATTAACCTGATGACTCGGTTTCATTAATCTTACAATGACAATATCACATTTTTGGGGGGGGTTAATATCAGAAATAACATTTCTTACTTTATAAAGTATACATTTTATGGAATCGTGTCCTCTTTAGTTTAATTGAATGTATTTTTCAGAGTTTAGCCAATTCACACACACACACACGTATATATATATATATATATATATATATATATATATATATATATATATATATATATATATATATATTATATATTTAATTTATTTATTTATGTATAGATTAATGGAGGCATAAGTGATGTTCTAAGCTAGTACCGATATATATGTATCATAAAGACACATTGCCCGTGCCAGACACCTGACATATTTCGATTCGGATTACTTACTACACCAATGTAAGAAACTATGTATAATGTAGAATCTATATTGTTGTCCTCTTACGTGGTCTGCCGAAACAACCTATTAATTCATACAATGCTGCTTGATGGATGTATACTTCTGGAGGCGTTTGTTATTCCTGCAGACATATTCATGGGTACCAGGATTCGGGCAGAGGTTTTTCCAAATTATGAATAAGTTGATTACACGCATATAGCAAACTGTTTGAATGTATTGCTATTATAATCCCGACGTGTCATTTGTAATAACAGAGATCTGCATGTAATCCGCTGTTCTCGATTATAGGTCAGCTAGACGAAGCTGATAGTCTCTTTACTTTATATCCCACCACACCTAATTACGTATACATAGGGACACTAAGTTAGGCGTTGATAAACCTTCACTAAATGACGAACGGAAACTTATGAGGATTAGTTGTTTGGTTTGAGTAAATCATAGTATTTATTCACGATTGAGGCGATATTTCGTTCTAGTCTAGTACAAACCGTAATGTTGGTTAATGCACCAAGGTCCTATAAAAGGCCTAACTTTTCACTCAGGTTAGAGAACAGCTTGCGACATCAGACCTGTAGGAAGTCGATCGATATTATTGATATTGGTAGAACATAGCTGAGTTTAGAAACTGGTCTGCCGCAATGTTCCAGGTACAGATTTATCTTGAACCACAGAAAATAAGTGTAGAATGTAGTGTGTCAAATGGTATTATTGTACGTGCTGCCGCTTCGCTTTTGTATGTAGCCTGCATGTAGCTGCTTTCCTGTGGGCTTGACATGTTTGTCGCGTGCGAAAAGCGGATTAGATGGGCCCACACAGACTTATCAGTAGCCCAGATACATATATAGATGTACGATTGTATAGATATGTGGAGATATAGAACATTGTATATTTATATTTAGGTATGCATAGTTTTATTTATGTATTTGGAGGTATGGGTCTCAAAGGATATTTTCGTGTTGTTATTCTTTGCCAGTGGTATTATATATAGATCCTAAAACACGCACGCGTGCGTGCGTGCGCGCGCACACACACACCAGACCCCTGCACGGGCTGGAAAGCTGAACCCATAAATCGACCCAACCCAAACAAACATGACTCAACCCAAACTCAACCCGTACTCGTACTAAAATGTTATTGAAATCGTGCCAAACCCACCCTACAAGACTATAACCCGTACCCAACTCAACTCACAAGATTGCAGTCGGACCCGAAACATACAAAATCCTGTTATTACGAAAAATTTTGAATAACGAACTCAACTATTCAATTGTAATTTAGTCACATCTTTATATTAAAACTCTGTAGTATCCCATAATGACTATTTAGTATGATAAATAGCAGTATTCATGAATAGGATGTTATTTATACTAGAAGATTTCAAAGTGGATCTCCTATTAGATGTAACATGGCCAGCAAAGGCTGAAGTTTCGCTCACTAGCAGCACTTGATGTAACAGAGCTAACCGTACGTTTGGCAGCAACATTAGTTATCAGTGGCAATAGCAGTAGCAATCGCTGAAATACAATAAATGTCTTCAATAAAACACAATATCTACTAATATCCAATAGAAACAAATGAAAAAAGGCAGTGTCACTGAATTAGATTTTCTCATATTTTATATAACAATATATGCGTTGCTTGATAGCACTTGAAAAAGCGATCGAGAATAAACGGCATTCAAACTACTTACTAATTAAAATATATACTAACCCATACACTAATTACATACTGATATTATAACAGTTTCCTTTTGAACTATTCAAACTGGAGATGGATTTTAGCTGTATAAGGAGATTATATTTCCTGGTCCCCGCCTTCTAAGAAAAGTTGATCTAGAGCTGTATATTCCGTGCACCATTTGTATCTTCGAAGGGACGCCGTTTAGGTGTTTGGCCTGGTTATCCAGCATTTAAATGATTGTAGCAGTTACAATACGCTCTTAAAGCATTATAAATATTGCTGACTCAGGAATAGAAACACTGCATCGCATCTCGAGCGGCCGCATTGGGCACAGCTCGCATGGTTGGTGTCCTATATATATATATATATATATATATATATATAACAACTTCCTTTGCATATAAATTCACCTTAGTTGTATGTGGGAATATAATTATCTTTCCTGGGTCCAGTTATGTCAAGTGTGTACTATGACATTCAAGGCTATCACAAACCATATTATGCTGCTGTTGAGATATTTCGTTTTTTTTGTGTGGATACTATATTTCCATGTCCCCGCATTCTAAGAAAAGTTGATCTAGAGCTGTATATTCCGTGTATTATTTGCATCTTTGGAGGGACGCTGTTCAGGTGTTTGGCCTGGTTATCCCAATTTAAATGACTGCAGGCACAGTACGTTCTTTAAGAATTATACGTACTCCTGACTCAGAAATAGAAACACTGTATCGCATATCGAACGGTGGCATTGGACACAGCTCGTGTGGTTGGTGTGTTTTATATAACAACTTTAGTTATTATATAAAATTCACCTTAGTTGTTTGTGGGAATACAATTATATTTCCTAGGACCGGTTATGTCCAGTGTGAACTATGTCATTTAAGATTAGCTCTAATTTGCTTGTTATAAATAACACTTAAGAACTTTATTACTACAACAGTTTGACTAGCAGACAATCGGTCTGGTTTGAAAATGTCAACATATGCGCTATTACGGTCTGCTTCAGCGCAGATGTCAGTCTTTTAATAGAAATTAAACTAACAGTTTTTAATAGCAGTCGCTTCGTGACGCTAGCCCGTTTTACAAAGTGACATTTGAAGACAGTGACAGTTGGGTTATATAGTTTATATAGTATTGCTTTGAAGAACGATACAGCAATTAAAATTAGCTATAAATAGGGCTGCTTAGATAATTAACCTAAATGACTGTATCGAATAGGCGACAGCCAGGGGTTTTCAACCCCAAACTTCAACAATACAATTAACCTAAGCATTCTCACTACTGCCGTAATCTGACTTGGATGTTCTACTCCCAAACTCCACGGCTGTAGGTGATTCACGTTTTGTTGCTTGGCGACTAAGGGACTGTTGTGACATTACATATGTTTCAGCAAGAAACGTCGCTACGAGTTCGAGATTATCTGTGCTTGTGCCTTATTATACAGAGCTAAAACCCACAGACACAAACACACATACAAACACGCACGCACACATACACACACACACACACAAACATACACATACACATACACATACACACACACACACGCACGCTGAAGGTATATAAAAGGCTTAAATTTGCACTTAGGTTAGAGAAGAACTTCGACGCCAGACCAGTCGGACGTGTATTGATACATGGTTCATATAGGTAGGATTGATTCAGTTATTCGAACTCAGAATAAAGCTGAGGTCAGCATCTGAGGTGTCGAAATGTTTTATATACAGGTTTCTTTTGGACCACAGAAAATTACTGTTGAATGTAAACTGTGGTGTCAAAATAGTTTATGATATATATGTAGCAAGTCACCATTGAACCACACGCACGTGTTTGTTGCGAGCTGTGGTATCAAATGGTATGTTTTTTACGTGTTTCCGCTTTTTGTACGTAGCCTGCATGTAGCCGCTTTCCTGTGGTCGTGACATATTTGTCGTGTACGAAAAGCGAATTAGCTGGTTCCCACAGGCTGATGAGTAGACCAGACACATGCTTAGGTATACTCACACATTTATCAATATGTGGAGGTATGGAACATTTTATTTTTAGATTAATGTATGTATAGTTGTATTTAGATTTATGGAGGTAGGTTTCGAAGGATGTTTAGATATGTTGATGCTCTGTGCCTGTTGCCTCTTACTATGTACCCTAAAACACACACACACACACACACACACACACACACACACACACACACACACACATATATATATACATAACTTGAGACGCCGGACTGGTCGGACTATTTCGATATGGTTGATATATGTGATATCTGGTTGAAATGTCTTTTCTAAATGCTACAAAACTATAACAGAAAATATCATTGAGTGAAAATCCACATTTCGTAATATAATTGACACAAATTTAGACATATTTCCATCTTTGTACAATTTGGATGAATGCTGAATGTGTGAATAAATTAAAAATCCCTTATAAATGTACAGATGATTCTACATCATTGCACCGTGGTATGGAACTTATTACTACGAAAGTAAATACCTAATTTATAAATGCGTCATGGAAGTAAGAAATGTATCAAGATATAATATTTCCAGTTCTAATTAAGTAAGTAAACCTTGTTACGCTTCATATGATTGCAGACCACATTTCAGTGGTGGGTGCAGTTTTGTTTAAGCCATGTTCATAATATCAAGCTCAGCTTTTATTGAAAATTCGAACACATAGATCAATTTAATTTAGGATTTGTTAGTGTAATATCGAATATGGGGATCCGATTTAAATTATTTTTGTACCATATATTTAAGCTGGAAATAAGGGTGTATTTTACACGATAGGGATTCCGTCAATATTGAAACTTGTTTACTTCATGTAGTACTAGTCATAGTTTTCGGAGAACATGTTGCAGTTTAAAAATATGAAAGTAAATATTTCCAAAATAACTTTCTGCGACTTTTGTCATTACCTTCGTTGGGAGATGGCATTGCGTGAACGAGGAATCGAAATACATTATTCAAATAAATTAGGTGTACCTTACTGATGCGACAACTCTTTTACATATATGAGATATGATACTTATTAGAACATTGTGGCCTATTTAATATGTGTTAGTGAATGCAATAACAAAGAATGTTATTAATTACAAATGCATTTATAAAGTGTATTTTATTATTTCTCCTATTGTTATATGTAAGTTACTGTTATAGACCATGGAAGTAGAATTTCAGATTAATTTGCATGAAGTCTATCTTATGACATTCATAAATCAAGAAAGGAGTTAATAGCACATTCTGCTCGAAACCTTCAACACAGGGTTCGAATTAGCCTCATATCCAAGATGTGATCACTGATTTGACTAAACCAATGATTCACTTACGTATTATGTTATCCAAAGAACATGCAATTAAATATTTAAATGCCTGGACTCGCGCAAAACCTTCTATTCTTATTCTCATAGAATTCCGAATGTTTCAACAGCCTAGATTATGTTGTCGCATAAAACAGGATCATTGGTGAAATCTCCCATTTATTTATTATCCAATTAGGTGACATATATATATATAGTTGTGAAGCATCTCTCGAATGTTGTGACTACTGCCGTATAGGTTTACAGTCACAAACTAATACATATTTAGTTACATAAAGGTAACTAGTTCAGAATGATACTTCTTGATATTATATAACTGGACGTTGTTAATGATATTAAAATATTTGAATATTTTGCATCAATAAAATAATATTTCAGAGAAATAAGATTATAATATGTTATACATCACTATTACAAATATATTATAAGATTATAGTATGTTATACATCAATATTACAAATATATTTGAATGTTTATTTACGCCATTATCAAGAAGAAAAAAACTGATATTGTTCAGTAGCCGGTAATTATACAAAGGTTGTCATCTATAAGTGATAGATATACTGCAGTAAAACATCCATGACATTAGTCCCCTTAATTAACATGGAAACTAAACCCTATATTTGACTTCTCTTCTTGGTAACAGGTGCTTCTAAAGGGGATTTATTGTTTCACCAATTGCTTCATGCTCTTTTTGGTGTTCTAGTCCTAATGTCTACAACACTATTATGTATATCGTAGGTTGTCAAACAAATTTACCTTTTTTAAATAAAGCGAACCCTTTCCTCTTATGGACTATGTAAAATAAGTTTGGAGATAGTGTATGTTCAAAACACAGTTATTGGCTTAAACACTAGACTTGTTTATTGTCATCAGTGTACTGGAAGAAAGACAAATATATGCTTATGTGAAGAAAGATAAATTTAAATAGATACACAAATATACATACGCCGCTACGAGCACCACGCCCTCGTGCGTACGCATACCTACATATACGCACTGTTTTATAATATATGTAATAGCTGTATTATGGTAATATAATATAAAGTTGAAAAACAAATTATCTAACGAAACTGAACCGTAATAACTCTTTGTAAATTTAGCTAAATATACAAGATATCTATCATATAAGTGTCCTCATCAGCAAGTATTAATAGTAGTGGAAATAATAGGATGTCTTACCTGTTACAGATTCTTTATTTTAGTCAAATCAAGTGTTCATCAGCTGCAATATCGCAGGATGGTTCTTGCATGTCTATCCTGCTTGAATTATACTCACCAAGCCAGATAAAATCGACCTCAGCACCCGATGTGCCTAGGTTTATCTACAAGTTTATCTTTATCATGAACTATAAAATGTTATTGAGGTGATACTTATTAACAATACGATTACACTTAAATACTTAAACGCAAATATCTTCTATACATGATTACTTCAGTGAAAGAAAACGACAAACACACATGTAACGGCAACATTTATGACGCCATATATTTGACATTGATGTAATGTTATAAATTTAAAAAGTATATTAAGACAAGATTACCATAATATGATTTCAAAATTCACTGATCATCTTATTTTCTAAGGTAAAGTTTATCACCTCACAAATGTTAGACAAAAGTCCTAAAGAAACTCCTAACTCTGTTTGATTAGCGAGATAATAGTGAACCAACGAAGTGACAGTAAAACACAAGAACATATTGTATAGGAAGTGTGATGAAAATTACTTACGAATCGATTCATACAATTCTATTAATAAGGAAAATTATTATTACGTTAACTTTATAGTTTATAATTACAGTGATCTGAATCTACGGTTAAATGCCAGTGAAGTTATCATTACAAATGTTTAACACTTTGCAGATATATCATATGGAGTATTTTGGGCAATTCATTTTGAAGCCTAAAATATCGATTAATTACAAGTAGCATATGACGCATACATCGAAATGTAATTGCTACGACAACAAATCAAACATAAATTAATATCTGACCAGCGCAAGCAATGTCAAATTCGTAATTAATATCAGAATAATCAGCTTAATGAGAAGACAGGACAAAGAAAATAATTTACAAAGATATATACTTTCGTCATTAATTACTTCAGCGTATTTATTTAGCAAAGAAACATCAAAATAAGGTTTTACACTTTTATAACCCAATTGGCAGCAATCCTGCAAAACAGCATTCACGTGAATTCCTGGACACACAGACATACATAAAGGTACGTATGAACATGCACACACGTACAGATATATACACATCTAATAGGTCAAAGAGGAAAATGTAGATATTCATTCACCCCACAAAATATATCCACCAAGAGTTGAACGGTCACGAAATGTTTGTGACTAAATTCAGTATGACACTCACACTTTAATTCACTTACACATATAAACAGATCGTGTACAATATTTTATAGCAAATTATAAAGCTAATTAATCTTAACAGGCTGAACATTAGTATCTAATAAGATGGATGTGTAATACAATATATGATATAATATGAGCAATATATAATATAATAAATATTAGCAGATAAAGTTGTTAGAAAAAAAAATATTTGTTTAAAATATTTTAAATCTCACGTAGCAGCTACATCAATTAACCAAATTGTCACATAGCCTCATAAATAAATACATTAATAATTTTATTGCCATAAACGTGTACCTAACTTTGCACGTTTCCTTTCTGACGAGGCTTGGTAAATATTTCGCAGTTGGAGGAATACTGTCAAGTGTATTAAGCGAAGGATTGACATCTAGTAACATTACAACATGGGTGATAATTGTATGGCAAATGATTAATTATAGAGTATTTGCATTCTTAGAGAAAGCTATTGTAGATGATAAAAACTATTAAAAGAAACGTGAAAGTTATTTTCTATGATATCTATCCTATTTTCAATTAGGGATAATAATGAAAGAACTACTGGATCCAGAGGTCATGTTGGGCGTCTAGAAAAAGCGAATTATCTTAAAAATACCAGGAAGTGGTCTTATAGGGAGAGATTATTTCATTCGGGAACAGTGAACCTGAGCCTAGATTGCTGTTCAGACTACTAATCAATGTGTCGTGTCTATGTGTTATTACCATCTTGTGTATAACTCGCCGACTACAGGCAGTAGTGGAAAATGATTAATTGGATGCGTGCAGTGAAAGTACGAATCGCGATTTCACCCATTGCCGAAGGGCTGAACGTATAAACACTTAGTATTGAACGTTATCCCGTAAAACAACACATGTTCATGATTATTCTCAAGAATACAAACAAATAAAAAACAATAATGCAAAACACATGCACACACGCACACATAAATGCAGAAACGCGTACAGGTAAAATTAATACCACGAACTGCTCTAATAGTATCATATAATGATACCAATAAAGTTACTCACTTATATAGAATTACCAAAATTCGGCTCTATATATATTCTTGACAAATTAAGAATTTTGTTTTATACAAGTTTCTTTCTGACTTGAAAGATGAATATGTCCAACCAACTGGTTTGAGAGGATAAGATTCAATATAAACTTTATACGCGCATTAATACATAAGCAAACGTGATAAGTAAAGATAGCTCAGGTCATATGACGGTTGGTGTTGTGTATTGTTTTGCCTACATTTATTTTAAGATAATATTAACAGTTAGTCACGAATACTATATACAATACATAGTTGGTATTCCAGGACACACAAAACGATACACTAATGCATACAAAACTGAATTTCAGAATACTATCCTTCTGTGATGAAGTATTGTCTTGTGTCTACTATATTTTGTAATTTCTCTAAGTAATCAATTATAATTTGAGTTGCTTAGCTTCGGTGCATTTTAAGTCTGGTACACAGGGCAGATGGGCGACACCCAATATAAATAGCACACAAACACATATATGATTTGGAATAGAACTTATATTTACTAATATCACTGAAATCTCAAAACTCATTTTAAAATAGTTTACTTTACAGCACAAAATGGTAAATTTCATGTTTACAATTTGCTAAAAGATGGAATGTTTATATATTCCAGGTTATTATGCTAAGTCGTGTTGGTGATATTTCTGACGGTAACAGAATTAATGCATCTGCCAGCGTGCGTGATTTGTGTTATCCCTTACTTAATATTGGTATTAGTTGTTCTAGTAATGGAAGACACTAGTCATAGATTAAGTGTACTTGTTAGTTAAACGGTATCCCGAGTTTTTGAAGTAGATAGCTAGATTCATGCATTAAAAATGTGACATTTTAGGTTTACATATAATATATAATTTATGAACTGCATATGTAAAGGTTGAATACTTCCGAGTAACGCCAGGTGCAGAATAGGCCCTATCTAGTGGAAGTAATAATTAGGTCCAACGACAAACGTTTAAATCAACAAAACAGAGCCACTCCTGTAACATATCTCATACAGAGAACATGGTTCCACTATGCTGAGACGAGGACATCGTTCATTAGTAGTAGGTAGTTATGGACGCAGTGACTCCGAGGTAAGTCCCATATGCCTTTTACTAAGGATCATGTGAGTGATAATGAGACCTGGAATGTAAGGAGATATTTCATAAAATAGCAAAGTTAAACTCATTTTAGGTGAGCATGCAAATACGTATGATATGCCATTCGCCTAATTGCCTACTTATATGTAAGTGTATTCGCGGGTAGTATTTGGTCTGAAAAGGTATGTATGGATACATGAATGCGGTTGTCTAATAAGTGTGTGAAAATGTTCTTGAGAAATAATTTGGTAATTGGTATGCATTTGCAGTGAGCTTATATGTCAAAGCTAACATTTAAACAAAATGAAAGATGTAAAATATATCATAATTGCAGTATATTTTATTTCAGTACTATCTGTCTGTCCTTTCAGACAAACATGTTCATTAACTCAGAATAGAGTAATCATGCTTTAGTACAATTCCAAAATTCTGAATTAATATAAACTTGTTCAAATATAAAAGCACAACTGATTGTTTACTTTTACAGTAAGAAACAATCAGCAGAATGGGCCAATACGGATATAATATTGTTTTCATTCTATTAATTATACAAAGTCAACACATTAATAGCGATATCACAAATACTAATAAACATTGAATGGTTATATTTCATCGACCGTTTAAGGTGGTCTATTTCAAAGCTTATAACGAATGTGATCAGCTTGATTCATATAACTTACGTTCGATATTATAGTTTAATGTCATATAGAATGAATTGGTAAACTGGGAGACTGTAAGAGATGTTATATCAAGAAAATAAATATGTATCTGTAATTACAAATGATGGACATGTACCATTTGGATTGTAGAGATTTGCTCTTAAACGGGATGTTTAAAGTGCTAGTGAAATCGATTATTATTCACAAATTGACTATATTTTCCTACGTTTTAGCACAAATTGCGCATGTTGGTGTGAAACGGGTTTCTTACTGACAATATACTTCAAGGCTACTCGGCACATCTGTGCATGGGCACACCCATTTACAAAAATATAATAACTGAAATTGTTTTGTTTAACATGCCACGAAAAAAACTGATTCATCTTAATTAATCAATCTAGTATACCTAAATAATAAATAAGAACCCGATAATTATTGCAGTCATAAATGCTCTAAAGGTTTTAATTATGTACATTTAAACATTATCTTGAAAGGGTTTATCTACTTAGAGATTTGCACATTTATAGCGATATTGTTTGTGAAAGTTTAGAGTATATTGCTGCCAACAGTTCCGTTGCCCAGGGATATAGTTAGAAAGCTGTGGCACCAGAATAAACGTCTTCAGATAAACATTTAAGTTTGACATGTCACAAAACCTCTTTGTATAAATAGGCTTACTTTGAATTTGGCATGTAAGAGTGTTGTTCCGTAACCTCCACGTTCTATATTAAAACAGTAAGTATGTTGTATAACCAGTCATAATGAAACTCAATATAGTGAACAAGGTGCTAACTGTTCTTCTTTGTGGTGTTCAATTCATAAATATATGTATGTAGCTGTTATATTCAAGTGCATATATGTGAGAAGTTACAAAGGATCAATCAGTGATAGCGTTTTGCATTTATAAAAGGTTCTTAATGTATATTTGAGCATAATTGAGCAGCATAGTTATGATTTGAAGGTGTGGAATATATTAGGAATAAAATGGTAGATAATGCATAAATTTACATACTCATTTGATTGCTGTGAAAGACAAATCGTCATGAGGGGCGATTTTAATTGAAATAAATCACATACCATGATTTCATATAGGTAGTATCCGTTGGTGAATGTTAATATATGCAGAATGGGTCTCTGTACGAAGACATATATAATGTGCCAACTTATACTATCTGTAACAAGTATCTCTTCTTCTCTCTCTCTCTCTCTCTCTCTCTCTCTCTCTCTCTCTCTCTCTCTTTATATATATATATATATATATATATATATATATATTATATATATATATATATATATATTCATATTTATCTATGTATTCATAACATTTATTAGTACTTTCTGTAGATAGGTATATTTATTTTAATATTAGGGCTACAACAGTTAATATGTATTATTCGTGATAAGAACACATATTTTAATGGATTGACTGCGCCACATCTTGCACAGTTTGAATTCTATCAAATTGATCACTGAAATAGAAAACGAAAGAAGATGATGATAGGTAAGTAAAACAATAAATATAAATGTGAATATTATGATGTATTTCTGTATTCAAATGGTAGATGATAATGGAGAGGTAATTAGCTGATAATAAAAACAAATCATTATGACATTTAAACAATCGTGTCCATAAATTATTGAACACAAATGATTTTTAACGTACATTAAGTGAACATGTCTACTCCTGATTTGAATTTCTTTATTGTATACTTTTCTCCTAATTTTTGCATTGTAATAATAATAATAATAATAATAATAATAATAATAGATAAATAAGTCGTACCATATTATCAGATTTGTTTGTATAGGTAATATCATATAATTAGTTCATATTAAATGCCAAGGTAATCACTTCTCGATATCGGTTGTGAGCGTTCATTATAGTTGTTTGAATTCATTTGTTAGCGCTGCAATGTATAACGAAGAACCCGTGATGAACCAAGATGACAGAAAATAACAAAACGATACGAGATTGTTCAAAAGAATGATAACACATTAATTGATGTCATATCAGGTTTCTTCTATATACGCCCTTGTTAACACGCATTCACATATTCGAAACACACACACACACAGTTGTACCTCTCGATAATATATAAAAGTAATAGACGTATGGTAACGTAAAGGTAATTAGAACAAATACTGGTATTTATATATAAATATGTTATATTGGCCCTTCATTCGTCGGTAAGCTGACTATATAAACGATCTAGACTAAATGTAGAATGGTAAATTTAATCGTATTTTACTAATTTCTTAATAATGAATGAATAAAATTACCCTGAATAAGAGAGTATAGTTAATAGGCAGTTAAGAATTTATCGTAAGAGAATGTTATTGATTAGAACTGTTTAATTTAGTTAAAACATGAGTTAAAGCATTACTTTGTCTGAAAATATAGTAAACACATTGCTGTTAGACCGGCATTAATCGGTTATAATTAGTAGGTCTTTGCCAGGTTTCAATAACAGCCGTTTTGGGTAATTTTACACGTAAACGTGAAATATTGATAAAGTGTAAAAAGTCTAAAATTAATGACACAACAACTACTTCATGAAGTAATAAGTGTTTTCATAATTTGTGAATCGTGAATACTCGATCGAATATTGGACAGAAATTGTCTCCATTATCGAAATATAATCTAAAACGGGTTCTCATTTAATACTTCATAGGTAGGTCTAAGGCATAGATGATCCAAATAAAACATAAACCCACGTCAATAAAGTAGAAAATAGAATTTATAATATTATAGACACTCTTTCTTGTATGGATTTTTTTTAGCAGTAAACAACTGGTGTTACATAAATTAATATATGAGAAACAGTAGAATTATCAATGTCTTAATAATTAATATATACATAATTTGATTGATTAGAAGGATTAGATTTGTTTGTTACCATAGCAATAAATATCATGTCAGACAAAAATCTCGAAATTGTATGACACAAGAAGAGAAAAAGACAAGACCCATGTACACATTTTATGCAAATAATCTCCTTTCACAACCTTCTTTGTTACTCACAGGTCGACTAGAAACAACACTTCATTTTCATTTGATAGGTTTAACAATGAACCTGAATACTGGATTCCATAATACTTTATTCAGTTATTAATGTATTACTACGAAGTGCCCGGTATAAGTCGTAATCAACTGAAAATTGGTTTCTCATATAACTGGCTCTTCTGTGGGATGTTTCTAAATTTATCAGTTTCTTTCAGTGTCGCATTAATGCGTCTAAATAGCATAATAAGGTCTAAAATGAAATTTGTTCAATAATGCAACACATACCATGTTCTTCATTTATTTTGTAGAAAGGAATTAGCGACAATCAGTTATCATGTACAATATATGTATTCGTGGGTATTTTCACATTCATGATTAATAATTCATGTGCTCTTAACTTAGTTATTGTTATATGCGGAATTGTCTCCGTTCACAATATAATGAGTACACCCAGTTAAATTTCTTCTAAAAACACTCCTATTCAAGATCGCTTTCACAAATAAATAATTGCAGATAATTTGCTGGTAGAAATAACAGTGACAAGAGGTCTTGCTCATTATCTAAGGATAAACACATTGCCATTTAATACAATGGTCTCTATGTGCTAGCTTGTTCTAGTAGGCACCGGTTAACTGAATTTAGATGGCTGTTTAGGCTCATAAACCATAACTAATATTACGTGCCCATGGGCTATTACTATGTAGATCAGGACTCACTGATTACCGAAGGGAATGAAAAATTATTAATCACTTCCTTGCGTGGAACATGCCAATTAGGATCTAATGTATTGCTGAAATAATGATTATATTCGAAATAATAATGATTATATCCCGTACAACAGCACCTGCTAATGAATGTGCTAAAACAAAATACATTAACACACATACAAATTAACACACACACGCACACGCACACACACACACACACACACACACATACACAACACACACACGTGCTCTTACAGTCATACAAACATACAGAACGACAAACACGTCATCAACCTTGTAACTGGCCCCACCACCAGTATGGCCCCTACTGCAATAACGCCTTTAGCTGTAAATAGTTTCCCTAGGTGAAATATCTTAGCCCATAAAAACTGTTAGGAAACAGTAAATATCTCAATTATCCGTAAAGTGTAATTTTGGCATAACTTTAATTAATTCAATAATAATAATATTAATAATACAAATATTGCAGCTGCTGCTACTACTACTACTACTACTACTGCTGCTTCTACTACGACTACAACTACTACTACTTCTACTACTGCTGCTACTACTACTACTACTACTACTACTACTACTACTACTACTACTAATAATAATAATAATAATAATAATAATAATAATAATAATAATAATAATAATAATAATAATCATAATCATAATCATAATCATAATAATGATGTCATAACAAAGTTTTCTATCAGTGGAAGCCATCAACAGAAAATGAATTTTAAACTTACTTTGTAAAGTTAGCTATATAAACAGGCTAAATATCAACATTACAAAGTCATTTTAACACATCAAAATGTTGGATTGATGAGATTATTATTATTATACTTAGCCATTCACAGAAATGTCACAGGTCATATTCCGAAAGTGAAAATTAAAATTTAATTGACGACTGAAGAAAGGTTTGATACAGACGATGCACTATCAATCACCTGATAATCTATTCAATTTTATTGTCATAAAAGTATACATTAGACTTCATTACAAGTTTGGATTATTCGAAGTGATAATTTAGCATCACAGGATTTAATGAAATGCTTCTTTGGACTGCAATCACTGTTAAGGAAACAATTATGTAAGAAACGTCAAATGAATGATTTTAATTAATGTAATCTTAGTTTCTACGACATGAAAACAAAATGACCTTGTGTTTTAACAGGATAATTGCTAATTTAAAAATAAACTCAGTTATCTCATTAAATAATAACTTCATTAAAATAGAAGCCAATACAAAAATTCGGACAAATATAACCGATGAAAAACTATAAATCTCTTAGCCTGACAAAATCGCTACTCTGAATCAAGTGCCTTTATCAATCATCCAGAGTTTAAATTCATGCTTTCAGATTATCTGAAGCAGTGCTTTATTCCACACTGCTGAAAACATACCCCCACACACACACACAGAGAGAGAGAGAGAGAGAGAGAGAGAGAGAGAGAGAGAGAGAGACGCACACACAAATTTAAAATGTCTTATATTTAGTAGTGTTATCAATGGAACATATTTATATATTAATCAACCGCTCATATAAATAATTTTACCTGGTGGTTTAGGGATTAAGAACTTGTTATATTTAATGTATTTGAAATGGTGGGTGAGCTTGTCCTTATCAACTGTTTTGTCTTCTCAATACTGTACTTGATTTATAACTATATGCCTAATAAGTATAATTTATTGCATATAAAATAACACATTATTATTACTTCTGGGGTTATTTTGTTTCTGATCCACGGTAGTGAACTAAAAAACAAATGCGTCAAGACAAGACTACCACATCACAGTTTCAAAATTTGAGTATTATCTTTAGTCATCAAGGATAAGCTGACTGCCTCACGAATATTAAATAAAACGCAAACGCTCATAATTGGCTTTATTTCAATAGTTAGATAATATTTAAAAACCGATAGTAAAAAGGAAGATAGGGGTGTTTAAAGACAGTTAGATGCAAGTTCCCTAACAATTGACCATAACAGAGATAAGACATATTATTTGGTTAAAAGATTAGTTGATGCATTTAATGTAAACATATTAGAGTTGGTGCAGAATTAATAATTTCAAATTAGTCTGACTTTCCGACGTTTCATCAAACGCACTTTGGGGAATTTATTAAGCAAAGCTGTAAAAGTGGTGTTTAATTAAAACAACAAAACCTAGTTCATACATTTTTACATTCATACAAATTATATACTAAATCTGATTGCTTTAAAGTATTCAAGTTTTTGGGCATGAACAGAGAGTATCATATCTGCAGATATATTAGAATATATATATTCCTTTTTACATAATATTACTTAAGCCAACTATTGAAAGTTATTCTAATGACATTATATAATACCTGATGGGCTAGTAATGAAACAACAACTCAGTAGTTATAATGTATCCTTATTTTCTATCATGACAAAAGTACACATTATATCCAATTCATCTCATTCCACAACTTTGTTTATCATTCACGGTTCTGGTCAATGACAGCGCCATATTTTCGATTGACTTGCCAATAAACAAACCATGTAACTTGATTTCACTAATACTAATTGATCATATATTTAATTATTATGACATACAGCTTGGCATAATGCACAATTCACACCTTGCAAAAATACTTTGTTAGAATAGTCATGTGTATTTGATCTGAAGTTTGGATATAATCTTTTCTCATCAACGCAAAGTAGTTATATTGTTATTAATTTTGGGTTTTAGAGGCAGATCCGAGACACAGATTATGTAGCTAAATAAATGTGGATTTTCCCATAATATTGGGTAGCAAGCTTTCATGTATCCGCTTGATCAGTTACTATAGTTTAATAATATATAAGTTAGGTACAATCGGTTACATAACACAAATGAGATATGTTGTTTGTCTTCTGGAATTGAATTAGCCACAGCCTCTTCAATAAAATGACCAGCCCAGTGTAAAAGCTAACGAAGATATTATTAACTAAGCTATCTATTTTCAACTTGACTCTAATTATATTTGTCATATAAATAGTGGTCTTTTCCATAAATACATGGGTGTATTTAAAATAATATTATTAAAGTAGTGTCCTACTTTATTTTTCACTTCTTCTGGCTATTTCTAAATATAAGCATAACATATCATTTATAGAACATAGGTATTTATAGAAAGCTGGTGTGAAAGGATACAAAAATAGTACTGATGCAAATCGTAGATCAAGAAGGAAATTGACTTTAAATACCATAACGTGGGCTTATAAGTCAAGCTTGTTCTAATCGGGTTAAGTTAACTGAGGCATAGACTCAACTAAACTAGAATCCATTTCTTGGTTCAAAGGGACATTTTCCTGTATCTTAGGACTGGTTGACTCTTGATCATAATGGAAAATGAGAAATTGGATTGCTGCATGGAAAATGCATTTAGTTTTGGATATTATCCTGCAGTAAACAACGGAACGCCTACGCACGCAGCCATACACACACAAACACACACACACACACACATACAAACACACACACACACACACACACACACACATACAAACAAGCATATATGCACAAGAGATTACAAGCATACTCCTATAGGCTATGAGTAATGTTATTGACGTTACCATTACCTCTGGATCACCACTGTTCCCACAATTATGCCATAATCTCTCTCCCCCTCTCTATCTCTCTATCGACCATATATATATATATATATATATATATATATATATATATATATATATATATATATTTTTTTTGTACAATACCTTTTTCCTTCTGATATATACAACCATTCTACTCTAGTGAATGCGATTAATTACAGAATTTAAAAAAAAAACATTAAGGAATACGGTTACATTAGCAGTAAAAATATTATATTGTCTAGCTACTGCAAATATGGTGTCTTTGTGTTTTCGAACATGATCATTTTGTAATTGTTTACCAGGCTGTCACATGAATATTATATGACGACTTTGTCTTTGTAGCAAGATACACAATATCAATATACTTTAAAATAAGAAACCTTACTAATGTCATACTTCCGCCTTGAAGCATTGACCTGGGAGTAAAGGAAAATCTGATTGATCTAGGTTACCATTTCTTAGTTGAATTAGTTTGCGTTGTTTAGTCGAGGGCTTGGTTTAGCATGGAGCATAAGGATCAGGGACTCTATCTAGTGAAATTGATTGATAAGAATAAATTTATACCGACACACTTGTTCCTAGGTATATTTGTTATATTATTTGGTAAGGCTATTAATTTTATGTATAACTAAATTTAAAAACATAGACAACAACAACAATAGTGAACATCCCCAGTCCCTATTTGAATGTGTTTATTGTATACGTTTCTGTTAATGTTGGCATTCTAATAATAATAATAATAATAATAATAATAATAATAATAATAACAATATTAATAATAATAATAATAATTTTCGTTTAAAAAGTAGGCATTAAATAGTAACCAAAGTGTACTTCCCTGTGTTCAAATAAGTTTTAATCTAATAAGTCTATCATGTATATTTACTTCTGCTTCTCCGAAGTTGAGATACGCAGAAGTCATGTTGAAAAGGCAAGTAGGCCTATTTAGAAGGTCAAGGTCAATCCAAATGCTGAGATCAGTATATTTTAATTGTATATGTGAGTAGAAGAGATTATTGAAGGATACAGGAGTTGCAACGAAAAAAATTAAAGTAATGATTTCGGTTATATGTCGATAAACCTCTAATAAAACATGTTTTTGCTCTGCCATTCAACATATACTATTTTACTGTTATTTTTCATCGATGTGAGTATTACGTTTGAATTTGGTTAATTAAACAGACCTAGGATGAAGAAGGTTATTAGGTGTATTTTATCTACTGTTCATTTAAGTCCTTCTATCTAAGCACACAATGGAAAAACAAAATTTTTCGACATTGCATTTGATGTAATAAAACGATCCAGCAATTTTATGCTATTGGCAGAAGCATTTTTCGGCTAAATACCTGTTTTGTGGCTTTCGATGATGAACAAAGTAGACAAGTATATGTATTATACAAAATCTTTTTTAATTTCCTCAATGTCTTAGGAAATGGTTGTTTAATTGGCATGATAGTTTTTGTTTCTCTTTTACGCTATTGTCAATGGTGTATATGAAAATATAGGATTTAAGGCGCTATGATATAATAATTTGAGTAAAACCCACTCAATATATCAGTCTACTTACTAGGTATAAATAAATCTGGTTATTAATAATAATAACAATGTACCGCATTATACAGAGTACCGCATTAACCGGTGTTATTATGAGGTGATTTACATAAAAAAGACTGGTTGAGATAGAGTTGAAACATTTTAAAATTTCAAATATGCAGCGTTGCATATGCCTCGTCTTAAATTAAAATTTGAAACAGCTTGATCCGCAATATTTTAGTTTGTCTGGCATTTGATTCTATGGTGTTGGTGCCATATATTGGAATGATCAACGGTTAAGCCTCCTAAGCGTAACCCATGGTAAGTGCAGTGAATTAAAGTCTAGATACCTAAGTGATCTTGTTGGATGATACGACTGCAGCATGTTACATATATATGATGGTGGCAATTTGCTTAGGGCTTTGTAAGTCAGCATAATAATTTTGAACGGTTTCGATATCTTACAGAAAAAACAATGCAATGCATTATAGGGTAAAGCGGTGTTATGTTCAAATCAAGTTGTCTTTGCTGTTATGTTCTGAAATAGTTAATGTTTTAGGTAGAAACATCAGGAATCCTGACCAGAATGCAAGATGCAGTATCTGAGACCACCGGTCAAACTCCTATCCACAAGTTTACCAAAGGCCTCAGAAGGATACCTTACCCACTACAGTATTAAGAGTTGGTAGATTTACACCGGGAAAAGCAAAGACGATCATATATGTTTATCATCATTTATTCTAAGTATATTTCTAAGTATCCTAATCCTGATATCATCAATGCAACACTCTACAGGTTCCTATGCGTGGATATCACACGCAGTCGAATAATGCCATTCAAGAAGGTACATACATGACAGATAACAAAGGGCCTAACATCGACTCTTGGAATACGAGTTCTGCAAGCAGAGAAATTGTATCCCTTATTGTGGTAGTTTGGGTACGACTACGAAGGTACCTCTCTAGAACCATGCTTTTAATACCAAGCCAATTGGCAAGTTCTCTAAGTGGAATGTCATAATCCAAAGCGTAAAATGCTCCATTTATATGACTAATTATGATAATTACACTTTGCCTTTGATCAATCAATGCTTTTGATTCATCATTTAGTTTATTAACACAAAGGTATTAATTAGCCACTGCCTTATCAATAACTTTAGATACAAATCCTAAATTGGATACATGCATATTGTTCTTGTGATCACATTGGTCAAGGATGCCTTATTTATCATTTGCTTTACCAAAGCCTTCTTCATTTTGTTTTATTTATTAAATATTTATGTAGCAATTGTGTTATGTAGCAACTCACCCTCAACGATGGGCATATTCCACTGGATGATCAAATGTCCTATAAATAGTATTTTGCTACGTAGTAATATCTGATTGCTTATGAGATCGGTAAATTGTTGTTGGTGCCATTTTGTTTGTGTTTAGGATGTAGGTTATTCACAATCATTATCCTAAATGTAACTCCAACAGATGTTATACACGCATCCAAATATTCAACATATTTCGTTTCTGCTGGGGTGTCCTTGACGGAGAGTGTCTTCTTAAATAGTAAACACACTCATTCACCTCTCTATTCAGATCAAGTTATATGTCTAAAGCTGTAACCAACATGAGTTATTTGTCCAATCGCTAGAGTGTTATTCTGTTAAATATCGTTCAGCTACGTTTCTGTGAGGGCAACAAAATTAATATCATGATCGTTAAGGTAAACCACTGTCTCTCATTCACATTATTCATATTGACTGACAGCGCGTCAATAACATAGCACATTGCATCATGTTACCCTTATTTTCTGCAAAGATTCGAGTTAGGTTATTGGTATTTACCATTGATCATTCACATGTCTGGAATGTCCATGTATTCCATGCGTGGTAATCATAAATATGGGTCTATTGCGTCCAGCCCAGGTGAATGTATGTGTGGTTGCTATTAAATTAATACCAACTTGTTTAATTGTGTCCCAAGTTGGTGAATCCAAATGTAAATTGCTGGCCAGCACACACTGCCTGATACCCAATACGTTCTTTTCCTGATTAAGCCACGAACGCAGAGATAATTCTAGAAACTGAGCAGGAGAGCATATATACCAATAGCAACAGAGTCAGCTATATATATATATATATATATATATATATATATATATATATATATATATACACGTGACAAAGTATTCCACAATCATAAATATAAACTAGACCCATCCATTCTATGTACTTGCTTGTTCAAACCAATATGCATATGTAGAAAATCATCATCCAGACACTACTGTAACTGTCGTATATTGTGCGAGTATGCAAACATCCTGCTGCTACCATAGGCTCTCACATTATATATTATCTAGTTTATAAATAATGTAAAGTACTCATAACTGAATTCCTTTAGGCACACAGATCATACAAATAATTAGCATTTTATCTGAAAACTCCAACCAATGGACAACTGGTAATTAAAGTTGAAGATACGTTATGTTAACAGGAGTAAAACCTGAAAAGTGCAGTTAGTACATGATGAATCGTGCCACAGTTGAATCATATCACTCGTATTCATTGCGATTATAAAAACTCTTTACATACGTTGTATTAAAGGGAAAATGGTCTCATGGATTTCAAACAGTATTAGTGAAAAGTGATATTTCAGTTTCTGTTGTTATCTACGGCCCCTATACGGTTTCCAATCGGTTCATCAAGATAATAATGCATCGGAAGTTTAAAAATAGGTCTCTGTATTTACCTTACATACACATTTCACTATAGCTGCACCTAATTAAAACTACGGATCAAATAAAGTTTACAAATGGTTTCACCAAGATAATATTGCATAAGGATTCAAAACAAAACCACCTGTATTTGCATTAAATACACATTTCACCATAGCTAGCTTAACTTAATTAAAACTACGGATGCTATAAAGTTTACAAATTGTTTGACCAGGATAATATTACATCAAGATTTAAAAACTTGCCCACTGTAGTTGCATTAAATACATCTTTCACTATAGCTGCATTTAATTATAACAAAACCTTAATGAGCAACATTATCTAAACATGAATCTCACAAGCAATGCTAAAATGTTTTCTAAAATTCTGTCAATAAAAGACTGAATAACTAAATGCATGTCACTTAGTATTTATATGTGACAGCAATATAAAACAATGGAGTCATTTAGAAAAACATGGATCATGAAGATTTGCCTAATTATGATTTGTAAATACAATCCGTATATTCCGTGTTGTTGTAGAAATAGTACTACATATACACAAATAAGAAATACCAAATCAAGAAATATAATTTACTAAAATCTCATTTCAGTCGCCATGAATACGAGATATTATCCTGGTTGCACCCAGTTGGTTTATGCATTCCGGGATATAAGCACTTTAATGTCACAGTTCTCTGGATATATTAAACATTTAAAATAGCCCAACCTTAATCAGGATTACTAAATAGTTCCCTCGTGTATTTGAAATACTAGTTAATAATAATCAACAAATGAAGTGGGTCGAATGTCGAATTTTATACTTTATTAAACTTACATACAAGGGGAAGCTTAACCTACTAAAGTAGATACATTTTTCATTACATAGATGTTTATTTATATCAAGTAGTGTCATGTACAATGGCGCACATTAGTGTGCTAGCTTCTGTTTACTTAGATGTTGCGTAATCGATATTCTCAGCATAAAGATGGCTTATGCATATATAGCTTGTTCCATATACCTGTCAGTGGCAAATATACACACAATATACAACAATTCAAAACTGTGAATATAACTAATTAACTTTAATTATATAAATATTATGCGATATAAAATGGTGCTATAACCCTATTCAATCTAATCCCCCGCCCTAGTAATTATTATGCATTAAGTATTTCTTATATAGCACATCCATATATGATCAAATTAGCATAAACAAATTACTAGTTGTTTTTGGATGCTACTGTTTTAATCCTTGTTTAATTAGACATCTGCTGATGAGATTAGGAGGCTGTTGTTTGTGAAATGATTAGCTAATTAATCATTACATGTAAAGAGTAAAATCCATTACAGAGAATGTGTTATGAGGATATGAAAAACGTTCATTAATAAAATGTTATTAAATACGAAGCAAATTATCTGCTATTAAATTCCTCCAAAGGACAATACGGTATACAGAGCGCTTTTATGGAAATATATCGCATAAGTTGATTCTCTATTAGTAGCATCCGTTTGCGGGTGTTAATACCATTTCTATCTTTCACACCCCTCTTTCTCTCGGTGTCAGTATGTCTCTATTTCTATCTCTCACACTTCCCCCTCTCTCTATTTCTATCCCTCACCCTCAAATTGTACGTTTATAACCTAACTGTTGAATGTTGTGTGTGTTCTTTAGCCAGGAGTTGAAACGAACCATTCTGGAGCAATTATTTCACTATCCAGATTCCAATTGAAAATAATTCTTTAAAGTTTGCTATGTATACATGTACATGTGGGGGCTGAACAGGGCTCTGCATATAGTCCATACTTTGTTGAGAGTCCTGTTCTCCAGTCTGATGACTTTGATGTACAAGGGTTTAAATATCTTAAATTTATAGGCTCTTGTCTATCTTCCATTTTTGAGAATTTCAACAAAGTTTAGGAATCTTAGGTTCCAAATGAACAATTACGAAAGTGGCATAGATCGGTTATTTACAGTGGTAGATACTTAAGATTCGGTGCCAAGTATCCACCCAATGCCAAATCAAACTGTCCTCATTCTCCTAATCACCTGTTTCAGCTTACTTCCTCATATTAAACTTTAAATAATAATAATAATAATAATAATGTATATTTAATAAAGCGCCCTTACTAGCAGGAGCCATTCAAAGGCGCTGTACAAATAATATGTAATTTAATAATACCCCACATAATGTCTGTAAAAACCCTGTAATGATTTAAAAGATAATAATTATTTATCTGTGAAAGCGACCTTAAATAGGTGTGTTTTTAGAAGAGATTTAAAATTTCCAAGAGACGACGAATTTCTAATATTTGCCGGCAACTTATTCCACAAATTGGGGGCTGCAACACTAAACGCACAATCACCATATGACTTGAGCCGAGACACTGGCACCTGCAATAGTATCTGACTGGATGACCTGAGTTTTCGGGATGACTTTCTAATGGAGACCAGTTCACACAGGTATTCTGGTGCCATATCATTAATAGATTTATAAGTTATTAACAGAATCTTAAAATGGATACGCTGTCTAACAGGTAGCCAATGTAGTTTTTGAAGAATGGGGGTAATATGATCATATTTTCTAGTATTTGTTACAATGCGAGCTGCACTATTCTGAATTCGCTGAAGGCGATTAATGTTATAATCAGATATGCCATATAACAGGGAGTTACAATAGTCTATACGAGATGTAACAAAGGCATGAACTACAGTTAAAAGTGATTCTTGTGTCAAGAATGCTTTTAAACAGTGGATGTTCTTAAGATGGTAGTAGGCAGCTCGGCATATTGATGTGACATGTTCATGCATGTTAATACATTGGTCAAAAATAACCCCTAGATTTTTTACTGACCCATTAGGGGTAATCGAAGATGTACCCATCTGTAATGCTGGTGTCTTTAGGGATTTAACACAATGTGGTGATGCCAAATATAAAATATTTGTTTTATTATCATTTAGTTTTAGAAGATTTTGAGTCATCCATAGCCGGATATCGGCAATACAATGTTCTAAATTCTTCAAGGAAGAGGAGAAATTTAACTCATTGTCATGATCCAGTGATATATACAGCTGTGTGTCATCAGCATACAAGTGATATTTAATCCCATATCGCTGCGCAATGATCCCAAGAGGACGGGTATACATTGTGAAAACCAGAGGACCAAGAACTGAACCCTGTGGTACACCAGATAACAAAAACTGAATGTCAGATAAAATACCATGAACAGACACTCTCTGTACATTATGGTCAACTGTATCAAATGCAGCAGACAGGTCCAGAAGAACAAGTATTATTGGCTTACCTTGATCAATTGACATCATAATATCATTTTTCACTCGAACCAAGGCTGTTTCAGTGCTGTGACCACTTTTATAGGCAGACTGTAGTGATTCATTAAGGTTATTATTGATTAAATATTTGTTTAGATGGAAAGCAACTGCCTTTTCTATAACTTTAGATAAAAATGTAAGATTTGAAACAGGTCTGTAATTGTTTAGAATATTACAGTCCAGAGTGTGGTTTTTTATTAATGGTTTTACAAGGGCAGCTTTCATGGATCTTGGGAAAACACCCAGAGATAATGATTTATTAACTATATTTGTAATTGGTTTTATCAGAACATCCAGACAATCTTTCACAAGCCATGTAGGCATAGGGTCAACTGCACAGAAAGCATTAGATGACTTTTTCAGCAACTGTCTGATATCAGTCTCTGTAAAAGGCTCAAATGTATCCATCATGGATATTCAGGACTCTTCTACCAATGGCTTACCCTGTGATAAGGTGATGGACTGGAACCCACTATGTATATTTAATATTTTTTTGACAGAAGAAGTTATTAAAACAATGGGCCATATCTTTATCTGAGTTGATATTATTTGGGAGGACAGTTTGACTTTTATGTAATACTTTATTCACAACACTGAAAACAGTCCTTTGATTTCCCTTGGATGCTTTGATCTTTCTATTATAGTATTCAGATTTAGCAGAGGCAAGGGTATTTTTAACAAGAATTTTACTGACCTTGAACATTTCAAAATGAACACACAAACTGGTCCTGATCCACAGACGCTCACAATACCTTCTGTGTCTCTTTGCAGCCTGTATGTTCTTATTATACCATGGAAGCATTGGTCTGCTTGGCATTTCCTTTGTCCTTAAAGGTGCATGTTGATCTACAATGTCTCTCAAGGTATTATCATAGAGATCCACCAGATGATCCACATCATCCGGTGGATCCAATACCAGAGAAGAGACTCGCAGATCAGCAAGAAAATATGAAATAACAGATGGGTTGCATTGATAGTATGATTGTTTGGCGTACAAACGACCTTTTATTCAAATATGATCACGTTAAAGAAAGAGTGGCCACGATTAGGTGAAAAGTACGTATTCACTGGCCTGGATTAGGTAAAATATGGCCAGGATATGGTGATTTCGTTTCAAACTAATATAACACATGATCGTAGCTCTCAAATAGCACTTACACCTGATGGCCAGATTTTGGTTAACTTAATTTTCTTGGTGACAAATATTGAATTAGCTATCTTGAATAATGGGTTATTGGGAACTGTTTGAAACAAAACATTAGCCAGGATTTCTGTAAATTACGCTAGTCCCTCATCGATAAATAGACTTTATAAATAATACGTTATAATAACGGTGAGCTCGCACATATTGCGTGTTTTAACTTGATATTGATATTGTACCCCATTTGTAATGTTATATATATTTATTACGTAAAATATTCTTCATTTAAATTAATTTTATTAATTTTGTTTTAGCTCGTGCCTCGCATTTAGAAAAAGAATAAAAGTGCATTAGAATTAACTTCTAGAAGTTGTACTTCGAGAACAGGGTAATGACGTAAAAAACAGTCATAACAGATGTACCCAAATACAATTTCATATTTTACTGATCAACTTCTATCACCAGCCGAACGTTGGCTATCTGAAATGTTTTGACACTAAGCAGAATGGAGTAGATGGGCTGCTTAAAAACAAGGCCATATATTTTATAAGCAGTTAATTGGAAAATAAAAATAATCACACTGTAGTTGGAATAGAAATAATAATTTTAAATTCATAGAACTTTCACTCAGATTTCATGAAAACTATGTTTGTCAAGAGTAAGAAATATAATAAACGCCCTTCGATATTTAACTGACACAACATCATATGCTACATAAATTAATATCTCACAAAGAATAGCAGTGTTAATTGCTTCGTCACTGATATATAATTACATTTATTGAATTACTCATCATTCAAGCAAAGATAACATAGAGATATTTTCAGACACTATGAGACACTGTATTAAATGCCACAGAGATATTATGGTTATTTTACTTCTATATAATATTACTTAAGCAAGCCATTAAATGTAATTTCAATTACATTATGTACTCGTGTTTGGGCTGAAAATAGATAATTCAAGTCGGAAATTAAAGTTATTCCCTTTTTGTGTCATTACAAAAGCACACATCCTATGCAGTTGAGGTCTTCAAAACAGTTTTTCTTGTCACAGCTCTGATCCTAAACGACACCTTTTTCCGTTGTCATGTCTATGCTAAATGAACTAGATCATTGGGTTCCGTTTTTTATGTATTGTAGAATGGGATTAGCCCCAGCCTGATGGGAAGGATGATTAGTCTAGTGAT
>JAODUP010000990.1:0-136535 GCA_025642065.1 Paralvinella palmiformis | reverse complement strand
TGATACAGATTTAACCAATCTGGAATAATAGTGTTGCAGATCAGCTAAACAAACTACGCCCCCCGTTTGTACACACGGTATACTAAATTGGACACAGGTGAACGTCAAAAGTCGACAAATTGATCAATTCAGTGACATGTCATGGTGGCCAAAATTTGCTGACACAATGCCACGTAAATGTGCGTAAAATAGTTTGAATATTGAAGTGAGACAGAAAGAGTTTATTGACGGAAATAAGTTACTAGTAAGAAACAAACACCGATTAATAAATAAGTATAGAAGAGCTACTTTATTTGATAAATGTAAAGAGAGGAATTTCCATTCTGAAAAGCCCACAGAACACTAATACAAATACGATTTCACTAATTTAATATTAAGAGGTATGTTTTGGTGTTTATAACATTTGAATATTTGTATCATTACCCTATTTAATTATTTCTATATATATTTTTTAAATCTTATATTTTTTTATATATATATTATATTTATTTATTTTAATACTAAACACACATAATAGTTCCATTAGTTACACGCGCTGTCTGCTGAAGTACTGGAGAGCACTTGTCCATAAGTTTGTTTTGTTGTTCGGAGGTAAACCCCAGGCACTCAATTAATCAGCACAGCCTCTATATTAGAGTATGTTGAGAAACACCTCCCCCAACACTCACAGGGGAGCAGTACGGAAAGATGGAGCCGAAATACCCTGAGGGTGGTCACTGCCAGAGTCTTTTACGACCTCGGGGAGTTTTTAACGTCCCCCCTTATTTTAAATAATTCAGTGGAGACGGCAGCGCCATTTGACGTGGTCAGCCACCCACGATGTTGTGAGCCGAGAAATTAATCTCTGGAAAAGTTTCGACCTCTTGCGGGGTTCGAACCTGCGACCGTTGGCACCGAGTGCCGGGTGATTTCGCTGTACGTTGATCTCATTTATCATTTGCGTTTATCTGATATATACAAAATATCGGTTATATCTTGATGAGACATCCAACAAACGAGACACTTTCTGGCCTCTATGCGAGTAAAGAATTTAAAATTGCCCAGCTATATCTTTAATAGGCGACATTTTTGGCACCGTACTTCGTTAAGCCTCGTTTATTCACTCACTCACTCACTCACTCACTCACTCACTCACTCACTCACTCACTCACTCACTCACTCACTCACTCACTCACCACTCACTCACTCACTCACTCACTCACTCACTCACTCACTCACTCACTCACTCACTCAATAAATCAATAAATCAATAAATCAATAAATCAATCAAAAGAAAGAAACATATTACGAAATTTTTTATATTTTGTAAAAATCTAAATATATCGTAACATACATGTCGCCATGTCATACACATTGAAAACGAGACCAGGTGAAGGTCACACTGGGGTCTTTATACAGTGGGTGGTTGATTGGTTGATATCTTTCGTTTCATGATTGATTTCGTTTCATGATTTCATTTAAATCTTACAATCTATGCGGTATGGACTCACTGATATATATATATATATATATATATATATATATATATATATATATATATATATATATATATATATATATACGATCAATGTGAATGGACTAATACATTATCATACATTAAATAATAAAAGAACAATCATTATGATTATTAATGGTATATCTAGTGGTAAGAAACCCAACTTAATTACAATATTAATTATTCTCGGATGAAATATCCTACTTCAACCTATTACTTTAATAGGAATTAGTAATTACGGTAGTTTCTAATTAGTACCATTACAATTATGGAATATTCAATAATTCTTCGATCAACAGCAAGAATAACCCATGCCGTTGGATGGAAAGGGAAAATGGTGCTGACATAGATTTCTTTTGGTGATAATTTTCTGCTCTGATGCGATCAAGAAAAGCGGACATTCTGAATAGATTTGGCTATTTTAAAATGTTTGTTTGAAAAACATAAAAACCCATTTACGGCATACCGTAATAATATACTTATAACTAGCTCTTATGTTACTTACAACGTATTAATATATAATACCCACAATACGATATACGGCTGGTATCCCAAAACAGCAATTTCCTTATCCACAAATATGTATTATATCATTTCATTTATATCATTTAAAAAATTGGTGTTTGTTTTGGTAAAAACCTTTAAAACAACTATTTGCCAACATCCCATAGCCTTTTTACCCAGATGATATATATATATATATATATATATATATATATATATGTGTGTGTGTGTGTGTGTGTGTGTATGTCTCTCTCTCTCTCTCTCTCTCTCTCTCTCTCTCTCTCTCTCTCTCTCTCTCTCTCTCTCTCTCTCTCTCTCTCTCTCTCTCTCTCTCTCTCTCTCTCTCTCTCTGTGTGTGTGTATGTGTGTGTGTGTGTGTGTTTGAAAAATAAAATAAAAATAATTCTGGAATTCTGGCTCTAAGCTTAAACAATTCCCAGTATAATGTGATTATTTTTCACTTAAATTTGAATTGACCTTCGGATGCAAACTAATTACGGCATTAATTAGTTATCAAATTGGCTGTTGCGCTCCAATTTATCTGATGGAAGATTTTGTTATGAAGATTGTTTGGTTGATTAATTCTTAAGCAACTCACTTACCGATGGTTGGTGTTTACGGCCACTTCCAAAGATCACGAGGCGAAATGAAAGATGATGAAACACCTTTCAGACATGTCCACGCCGAGAGTTGAACTCAGGTGTTTCAGATCTGTGGCTCACCGCGCTACCAAGTAGATTACGGAGGCGCCCTACTCGAAGGAAAGGCTACCCTATTAAAATGACAACAAAAACAATATTCATAAAACATATCTTGTCTCGTTATTATAATTGGCTAAAAGAAGGTAGTTTAGTTAATAATATCACTATTTGCGTTACGAGTTCATTTTGGAAATAAACTGTCAAGAACCATGAAGTAAGACACGATGACGCTTATTTTAGGCATCATGGGGTTTTTTCCAATTAATTTTGATAACGTCATCTAAAACTAAGAATAAGTTTCTTTGTTTTGTTTCTCAGTTCGTTTGCAATTTAAATTAGCGGATTTTGCTTTTGGGAACGGATGTAATTAATTTTGCTTTCGTCCGTTTTCTGACAATTCTTTATCGGGATGTGATCTGAAATGATGGAAAGCGACTCAGAACACGATGTCAAAATGGATTAGTTTTACATCTGGATTGTGACTGGTGTCTAGATTGATACTAGACTGAAAAAAGTACATCGGTTTGAACCTTAGCGACCTTAACCTACGGTATTTTGGAATAGTGTCCTTCTGACAGAAACTATATTGTGTTTTTGCCGCAATCGTGGAAATATGAAAATATTCGGATATAAGCATAACCCTACGCAAAGACCATGGACAAAATACGCAGTAAAACGATTTGTAGACTATTTCTTTTATTAGAACGACACAATCAAGACATTTAAAGCTATTTTATTATATGAATCTTAGTAAATAGCAATTGTCTCATCACTGGTTGCAAAGCGTTTCGCAGGTTTCCGATTTTTAGTAGTATAGTCATGGTCTTTGATATAAACAGCATATGAAATATAAGCTATTTAACATATGTTTAGGCTTTGTGTACCAAGGTATGTTAACCAACTCATATAAAACATTCGTTTATAATAAATAGATGGTAAGATAAAGATCTATCTTGATCAAAAGGCCGATGTTTCTAAATCCAGGTGGTCAATATATCATTTAGAGGACAGCTGTTTGTCTGTCTGGCTACAAGATGTCATTACAATAATACCGGAATGTGCATAAAAGTAAATAACATCACAATAATAATAATAATAATAATAATAATAATAATAATAATAATAATAATAATAATAATGGTTGAAATGGCAGTTATTTTACGTGACCATTTATGACAAATGAGGGAGACACAAGCAACCTGTAATTTACAGCTTCGCCACAGGAACTAATTCTAAATAAATTTAAGGCACATTTGGTGGAGAAAACCTTGCCAGTTGTTCAGTTGGATAAAAACTCTTACTATGGTGCCACGGCCGGGATTCGAACCTCCGACTTCCCGCGCGGCATGACCATAACCCATGGGTAAATATTTCCACGCTCTACCCACGAAGTCATTGAGGCGGAAAGAACAACCCCACAGTAGGGAACCATACCTTAAATAGGGATATAATACACTATTGTATAGTGTTCTTGTATTGTTAATAATTAGGATATACTTAATATTATTCAGGGGATATAGTTCACTCGATATTTTGTATATACAATTATCGATATGGCAGATCAGTTATGTAAATAACAAAAAGTAATGGTCCCAATACCCCTGACGTACATGACATGTTACGGAAAATAATTTTGAAACAGTACATTTATAATTGATATATTTCTTTCTCCTAAAATACCCCTAGGCTATACCACATATGACGTACTAGCGTAATTATTTATACAGCAGATTGTAATTTATTGTGTCAAAAGCTTTGGAGAGTCATAAAGACAGAATGATATATATATATATATATATATATATATATATATATATATATATATATATATATATATATATATATCCGAATCTAGTACATGTAGAGTATCACAAGTAAATTTTGAAACTGCGTTCATTGTAGAATTATATTTACGGAAGACATAATGGTTCTTGTTTATTAATGACTTAACTGTGATAAAACTATACACGCCTCGGAAATACGTTTTCATATATTTTTAAAATGTTAGGTAAAATCGAAATTGGTCTATAATTAGAAAAAATGTCTTTTGATTTTATATTGGCATTATTTTTGGATGCAGAAGACAAATACATCCCCTGAAACTGCTCGAACAGGGGTCCGATAATTGAACCAGACGCACGTGTTGTTTACTGCGAGCTGTGGTGTCAAATGGTATTTTTTTGTATGTGCTTCCGATTTTCCGGATTAGCTTGTCCCCTCATTGCTGATAAGTAGCCCAGACACATGCATGGGTCTACGTATATATGCTTAGATATGTGGAAGTGTAGAACATTTTATGTTTAGATTGATGTATGCATAGATTTATTTGTGTATAGATTTATGGAGGTATAAGTCTCAAAAGATAAGATGTTTAGATGGTGATGTTCTGAGCCAGTGCCACTATATATGTATCCAAAAACAAGCATTGCCCGTGCCAGACACCAGGCCTATTTTGATCCAGATTCCTTATTACACCAATGTAAGAAAGTCATGTCGTTATTAGAACATGTTTTATTCTTTTAGCTTTGCTATGTATAATGTATAATATAATATAATATATTGTTGTCCTCTTATGAGATCTGGCGAAACGACCTATTAATTAATACGATGGTGTTTGTAGGATTTATACTCCTGGAGTCGTTTGTTACTCCAGCAGACATATCTATGGGTATTAAGCTGTGGATGGAGTCTTTTCCCATATTGTCAATAATAGGTTACACTCATATAGGAAAATTGTTCAATGTATAACTATTATAATCCCGACGTGTCATTCGCTGTATCGGAGATCCGCTGTTCTCGACGATGGGTCAAATAGATCAAATGGATAGGCGCTTTTATTTAGATTAGGCGTGGATGAACGTTCATTTAGTGATAAACGGAAACGTATGAGGATTAGCTGTTAGGCTTTAGGAAATTATAGTATTGATATATTTACGTATATATTTATGGAGGTATATGTATCAAAGGATGTTTAGATTCTGATGTTCCGAGCCAGTGCCATTATATATGTATCCCAAAACACACACAGACACACATACATACGAACAGACGGACGAGCGCTTGCGTGCGCTTTCCTTCTATTCATCGGGCGTATTAAAAGTATTCCTCAAACTATATTAACATACAGTACATCGTAATATACAAGACATGTATATAACTTGATGTTACGAATTATTGGTTGGCATATGTCGGTGGCAGGAGACATTTCGTAATTAATCATTTGATTACAATGAAGTCATTATTTCTGCCTCACTAAGAGAACCTTTTATCAACAAACAATTGATTTTGTTTTATTTATTCGCTGTACTCGCCATTGTCCTACCTTTGTCCTCAGATAATCTATACAGTGTCTTTTTTTTGCTGGCTGAATGATGTCATGTTAGCTATGTGAGCCTCGATCAGTCACCGAACTAGGATTAGTTCCGTCAGATCTATTATCACGGTTCTGGAAAGGTAAAGCTCTGACGATGTTCCATTTTTATATTTACAGCATTTCATAATCGTGATCATGATTATCGTCGTCATCATCATCATCATCATTATCGTCCTTGTCGTCGTCATTATGTTATCACCGCCACGAGCGTGAAACAATCAATCATACAAACAAACAAACAAACAAACAAACAAACAAACAAACAAAAAAAAAAACAAAACAAAAAAACAAACAAACATATACAAACTAACTTGGTAAGTGCGTGTATAAACAATATTGAAAACGTTCAAGAAATAAAGGCAAGCAACCGTAAATTAAGTTGGAGTGTACTAAATGAGAATATCTTATAATAATAATAATAATAATAATAATAATAATAATAATAATGCCCGGTTAGAGTACACAGATAACTAGTTTATTCTGATATTGACGCCTTCTGTTTCAGATAGCTGTAAATGATGGGATGTATTTGGATGTATGCGGTACTTCTGACAGGTAAATAGGATTACTATTTTACATACAGAAATAAGTACTTGTCACGTATCATTTTCTCCGAAGATTTTGTAAAACTAGACGTATATTATTTATAGATAGTTACGGTATAATATTCACGAGGGTTATGATGAAAATTATATTTGGTTTTAAAAAGACAGTAAATAAATGCGTAACTAAAGTTGGAAATAGAATTGATCACCAACATTCAGTTAGAGAAATTCAAGCATCACACTCTCCGTTGAGTTATTCTAGGAAATTCATCTCTCCCAATTGACAGCCAGATTAAAACAACAACAATTATTTGACTTCATCATCTACTCAATGGATGAGTTCTAGTGAATTGCAAATTCGGCACTCGTCTCGGTTTATTCACATTACACCGAATATCACAAGCGTTTTATCTTTGCGTCGTTCAAACATAATGGTAAATAGATAAAACATATATTTACAATCGTCGGTGTTTGGTGGAAGTAAATTAATGAAAATATCGTCTAATAGACAAATGCTAATCAGATGGAGTCAAGATCCGCCTGTTTTCAGCATTCGACGAAAATATTAATTTTATATTTATATATTTATGCCGAGATTGAAATTTTCACAAATCGAAATGACCTTCTAATCTGGGAACATCAGTGAGCGGAAAAGGGAGATTTGGCGAGATATCGGCTCAAAATATCACTACGTGTCGCATCCTTTTATTCGTCCATTTTTTCACTGACAACAAGACGTAGTAGGTCAATTCGTAATCCCAATGTCCAATCAATAATTGAACCAACACCATTATCTTCTCAGCATTTAAACTATATTTCAGTATTTAAAAAAAAACGTCGTTCAACGTTGTCTTCACCAATACTCTCAAGTACTGCAGGTTGGATAGATCGATATAGTATTGGCACACGTATAACATACTGTTTTGACTTTACAATGTCTGATTTATTTATATTGGGGGGGTAAAATTTTTTTTTTTTTTTTTTTAAATCTATTTTTAATTTTGAAAAGAAAACCCTTTGTTTCCCTTTTTGTTGGCCAATTTTTTTTTCAAAATTGTTTAAAAAAAAAGTTTTTCCCCTTCAAAACTTTCCAAGGGGTTATTATTATTATTTTATTTTTATTTTTTTATTATACTAAAATTCTTTACTGTGAAATTTAATTTTTTTTATTTAACCCTATTTGTGCCGGGTAAAAAAGTGGGGATTTGTTTTCCAAACAGTTTGTATTGGGGCAACAAATATAACTTATGCCGACAATTTTGTTATAGGCAGAAAAAAAATAAATTTTTTAAATTTTTTTCTTACTAAAATAATTTGGGGTTTATTTTAGATTCCCCACCCAAATTTTAAATTCCAACCAGGGCAGGTTATTTAAAATTGGGTAAATTTTTTTTAAACCACCAAAGGCCAGGTTTATCTCAGAATTTTTTAAAACAACGGTTAGGAAAAATTTGTGGTTCATTCTGTGGGCCCAATAATGTCAATAATTTTTTCTTAGTTACCAAAAACGTGGGGTTCAAATAAAAGGTCACTTTAAAAAATTTTTAAAAATTAAATTATTTTTTAAATTTTTAAAAAATTTATTTATAACCCCCACTTTAAAGTGTCATTTATTCTGGTAGCGCGGATGGCCACAGATCTATAGCACCTGGATTCAAACCCGGTCTGGGCTACATCAGAAGGGTGTTTCATCTTTCACTACCTTTCGAGGTCGCTCAGGCAACCTTTTGCACAAAAGTGGCCATAAAACAGCAACATTTACATTTACTAAACCCCACTCCAAATCCGCTTCTGATATACTCTTTCTTTATTCTATTGTGTCGAAGGCTTTTGGCTGATGAGAGCAGAAGCTCAGTGTTTCCAAGGTAACTGTCTCTATCCATTCGGACCAGAAGAAGGTGACGAGGAACATATCGGTGACGATGGACCACTTGTTGTTATTAAAATGAACGAACTCTCGCCAAAAACCAGCTTCCGGTTTTGCGGCACCGATTATACAATGACATTCGTAAGTACCAATCGTTTATTTTACTAATAAAGTTAGGTTTATTACGTAAGATAATTATTTGGATAATGACAGTCTGATTTCCAAATCTCAGTAAAACGAGGATACAATAGTTCCACCGACGTGTCTATGTATGTCTTGAGTGCTTCTGCTGGGATGTCATCCGGTTCTGTTGCTTTATTGTTCTTCAGGTGCTTTATGGCCGTCCTGATTTCTTCCTTGGTCTGCTTGTCACAATTGATGGGTAGATTCACTATTGCTGGTTGTATGTCTGGGGGGTCCAGTGTGGCAGGTCTATTCAGCAGTTCTTCAAAATGTTCAGCCCATCTATTGAATTGTTGCTCAATTCCCGTGATGTTCCTTCCTTGCTTGTCTTTAACACGTCGTTCTGGCTTGCTATACTTGCCAGCTAGTTTCCTGGTAGGGTCATATAGCTGTCTCATGTTTCCGTTATCTGCAGCTTGTTCTGCTTCTTTTGCCATACCGTTGATGTAGTTTTGCTTGTCCATTTTAACACTCTTCTTTACCTCTCAATCTTTGTGTGATATTCCTGTGCCTGTGCCTTTGTCGCTCGTGTTCGACTGTTGTTTACTGCTGATTTCTTCTCCTTTCGCAACTGAATCATGCCTCAGGTTTCTGCTGTGATGCAATCTTTCTGTTGCATCGTCTTCAGGCCAACGACTTCTTGGCAATTTGATGTCAGTATCTCTTTGATGTTCTGCCACAGGCTGTTCAAGTCTGGTTCTTCTTCTTCATACTGCTTTTGTAACACTTGAAATTTATTAGCAAGGTTCAGCTTGTATTCCGCTCTTGTCTGTGGATCTTTCAGAAGGACGACATTGTACTTTCGTCAGTTAGTTGCTGTCCCCATCCAGTTTTTCTTCAGCTTGAGTTTAAGCCTGGCAATCAGCAAGTGGTGGTCAGATCCCACGTCTGCTCCTCTCTACACTCTCATATCTTCAAGTGACCTCATAAATCTCTTTCCTATGCAAATGTGGTCTATCTGGTTTCTGTCAAATGATCAGGTGATACCCATGTGGTCTTGTGTATCCTTTTATGTGTAAACATGCTACCCCCAATGGTAATGTTGTTCAGTGCACAGCTCCGCAAATCTCTCTCCGTTTTCGTTCATCTCTCTTACACCCTGGGTTCCCATCACTTCTTCATATCCGTTGTTGTCCATTCCAATCTTGGCATTGAAATCTCACATGAGGAGGTCACATCCCTTTCTCTGCACTTGTCTAGGATACTGTGTAGCCTGCTGTAGAACCGGTCTTTGGTTTCTTCATCTCTGTCATTTGTTGGTGTAGAGCATTGGATGACTTTCATCTTGATTTCTTTTTCTGTGTTCTGAAGGATGCTGTGATGATTCTTGGTCCATGCGCTTCCCATCCTATCAATGCTCTCTGTGCCACTCTTGATAGCATGAATGCTACTCCTTCTCTGTGGGGACATTCTCTTCCTCATTTCCAGAGAAGAGTAACAGCTCCCCCTGAGAAATTCTTCTTTGTCCAGTCTGTGTCCATCTTGTTTCACTGATGCCCAGCAGTGTAAGCTTGTATTTGGTCATATCCGCTGCTACTTGTGCCGTCTTTGCTGTCTGGTACATGGATCTCACATTCCATGTTTCCATATTAATGTGCTTGGTCGAAAGAAGGATGCTCAGCCCTGTGGCTTCCGTATTCTTACGGTTTTCACCACATGGCGTCCTAGGTCCTCGCGATGAAGACCCTTCCTCTTCTAGGCTAGAGTTCTTTGTACTATCTGTTTTCAACGTTTCTGCAGCGAGTATTTGTTTACGATGTAGGGGTGCTAGCCCAACGCTCAACACTCCTTTCTCATCCGGGCTTGGGACCGGCCAAGGCGGAGTTAGAAATGATGTTATCAAGAGTAAATGTGTTGCCTGCTCTTTTACCAAATAATAATAATAATAATAATGTTGATGATAATAATAATAATAATAATAATAAAATACAAAATGTATATAGCACCCTATATAATATATAAGAATATTACTCTAATGGGCTTATGATCAGTGTCCGGTTCTGTTAACTGATTCCGGAATCTGAATCCAGGGTTACTTCACCCACCCATGGAAACACTGAAGTTAGTAAATCGACATATTTCGGTATTATGGTGTTTTTACAAAAAAATAACCTATGGCGTGTTTCGCATATTTAATGTGAGTATCTTTAAGTCTGCTGATTCTGTGCCAAAGAATCTGTTTAGTTTTCATGTGCCAAGTGATTTATTTACTTCAGAAGACTCCCGAAATCGTTGATTTGGCAGCAAGCTGCCTTAACACTCGATCTATGGTATTTCTGTTTGGGTGATCCGTTAACCGCACTCAGTAAAGGGCATTGAATAACAGTCATACGGAAAGTTATGAGGCGCATAAAGGGGTATTTTGTAACCTATAAGTGGGCTTTTATTGTTTCTGTGAACCGTACATTGAGACTTATTTTCTTCCTGATTCGTGAATTTCCCCGTGAATTGTGAAAAGTGTCTCATGTTCTCTGTGGATTGTGACACGAGTATTATGTTTCGCCTACCCTCTGAGATGAGTAATTCATATAAAAAGAAACGGGAAAAGGAGATGTGTATAAGTCGGATAATTTGAACCTTTTTTACTTCACACAGTATGGCATATGCGAGCATTATACACGCACACGCATGTACACACTCCTCTCACAGATGGCTACCATATTAAAGCAATTTCGTTAATGATTTGTGTAAGTCTACACAATAAGGCGCTATATTATGGGTAACAACAGAAAATTATTTTCATGGAATCTACCGAAAATTTGGTTGTCTGATTTCTTTTCAATTTGACCAAGTGGTGTGGCAACATTAAAATAGTAACAGCTTCTATGAACATTGCAGATATTGCGAAATTGTTCGTGCCTTTTATTTAGAATGTCAACGCAAACGATTTGACGGTTGTACTTTCACCACTGCAAAAATGGATTTTCTATGCATAGCCATACATATGTCTACATACGTTTACACCGCATATACATAATGTTATACCCACGGTTACTCCGACACCTCTTATTCATGGAAAATTGACACAGATTGACAGATTCATCGTCATGATCATTTTGATCATAGACATACATGAAGGTGTACACAATACGTCCAACATGGGTCAACAAAACCCGAAAACAAACCTTTGTCCAAGTTGCCAGTGGCATATAAATGATACAGAGTATTCATTGAATGTCTTCCATCCACCATCAGCCCTTTCCAGGATTTGATGATGGAGTTTTTGCTCTTGATTTGAAGTATTACGAATGCCATGTTTGACGTGCACGAATATCTAAAGTAAGACGCGTGTAACATCACTACATTGCTGCCACCTGACGATCAAACCGCGAAATATAAATTTAGTCCGGGAGCAAAATATGGAAACAAAAACCTGGAAAATATCGCGAATAGGAAATAAAAAATATGTTGGGTCGGGGCTCAAAAGTGGATCAGTTTGTGATGGGAAACAAGATACTTTTATGGTGCCTTATTTATTAACATCTCAAGTAAATTTTGTTCTTCTTTTTATTATTATTATTATTATTATTATTGTTATTATTATTATTATTTTATTATTATTAGTAGTAGTAGTAGTAGTAGTAGCAGCAGCAGCAGTAGTAGTAGTAGTAGTAGTAGTAGAAGATTAAGTATTAGTAGTATTTGTTCTATATAGTATATAATATATATATATATATATATATATATATATATATATATATATATATATATATATATATATATATATATAATAGGTACATGCAAATTATTCGACAACGCAATTTCACGTTATTGTTGTTGTTATTGGTGATGATGCTGTTGATGATGATGATGATGATGATGATGATGATGTGGTTGTTTTATGTTGGTGTTAATACATTTAATAGTCATCTTTACAGTAGACAAACACACATCTAGATATCAATTTGATCATATCTCTAACAGCTTGACATTAATGGGGTGCTCTCGTTCGGCAACGAAAATATACCGGAAGAAGAACGTCCATTGGTAGACTTCTTCCCAACTTCAGCAGCCAGAGGGAAGCCTCCATTTCTGACGTCATTTTGGAATGATATCCTTCTAACCGGGGAACGAGGTAAGACCCAGTGAGCGATATTAGAACACCCACATACGTGTACGAAACAACGACATCATCACCAACTACAAAAGTACTAATAACAAGGCCGTTCCACCGGCACAATGGTTAGAGTATTGCCCAACAAATCTCCAATTTGTGAGTTCGAATCATACTTCTACACGTGTTTGTGGGATGTTGCCCTATGGAGTCACCCTTCAGCCATATATGACCAAAGAATGACCAGCACCGTGTATAAACAAACCACTCACTCAATAGTAACAACAAAGATGTAAGACACATCAAACAAATGTATTGGTGGGAATTAATATTGAAGATATGGCGAAATAGAATTAATTATATTTACAATAATAATAATAATAATAATAATAATAATAATAATAATAATAATAATATAAAGGACACTGAATGGCCTAAATTGTGACGATGTGTCGTTAAACAACATTCATCTACTTCATCTTTATCCAATAATAATAATAATAATAATAATAATAATATATATATAATAATAATAATAATATATATATATATATATATATATATATATATATATATATATATATATATATATATATACTGTTATAATAATTAAATTATATATATAATATATATATATATATATATATATATATATATATATATATATATACTACCACAACCACTACCAACACAACAACTGCAACAACAATAATAAATTAATGAAAATGGGTTCTGAATAAAAATGTGAACACAAAATACAACAGAATAAACTAAATTGGAGTTTATGAACATACTTTTGTAGATTAAATATAGCTTAATCCGGGTTATTCGAACCGCTCCCTTATATCCAAATTATATTGTGTTCGCTTCTGATCGATTTCATTTGTTTATAATTACAGGTGTCCTGTATTACAGACAGACAACAGATGGTCATCTGTTGAAGCAGCTAGCTACTGATATAGCCTTCAAAGGAAAACAGATAAAGCCGACACGGGCTGTTATCATGACGTGGATGAACGCCAGCTCTTACGACGACATACGAATGACGCGTTTGAATTCGTCGTACACTCCGCTGGTACGTGATAAATGGTGACGTCACAACACCTACGTCATCACCCACACTGGCCGGATACCGGCCGCACCGAGCCGAGGCCAATACGAATATTTCATCCGGCCACGCATCTGGCGCATCTCTTCCGAATCGGACACGTCCTTGCAGGGATGTACTCAAACACAGGCATACATATATCCGCACGTAACATAACTGTGTGTGTGTGTGTGTGTGTGTGTATGTATGTATGTGTATGTGCGTGTGCGTGTGCTCACAGATAATTACGTTCTCGTCTATAAAGATCCATCAGCCCAAAAAATAGTATACGGGCACACAATCACACAAACAGAACGGGGATAATTAACATAAACATATCAACAAACATCTTTATTAATTCACACACAAGCGCACACATATACGGAGACACCCTTTATAATAATTTATTTCACTTTATCAATATGTTGTATCTTGATAATGGCAAATTTGTCGTTTATATATCGAACAAGCTGTAATTGTATAATATACAAATTTTAAAAAAGTCAGTAAACATTGTTCTTCTTCCTTCCACAGGCCAACAGCTTCCAGACAGTATTAATAATGGATGACGAGAGCCACTCGTTTGTTATATTTAATTACTTCATAATGAAGTGGTACTCGGCACACAGTCTACCGGCAGTCGTATATATATATATATATATATATATATATATATATATATATATATATATTAAGAATTCATCGTCTATGTCTACGTTATGACTTGTTCTGAACAGTTTATTTTTCCGTATTACAAGTACAGTTACTGTTTTCATAATTATCCTGGACGTGTCATACTAACAATTAAAAGTATGAACAAAATTGGTGAACATTATTAGTTTTACCATCAAGTTAAAATGACACATGATTACAATTGAGTGTACAATCATGCCATAACATCGGAGCGAGCTCGGTAATCGTATCCTTTGATTACCAACATTAGAACATGCAGTAAAATTCCTATTATTTGTGTTAGTGATCACCGTGACTGATACCGATCGACGAACCATACGCGTCACCATATTTTCAACGGCCCGCTGTCCTGTAATTGCTCTTCGGGACGGACACGTCCAGATTATGAACTATTGCTCTTTTAAGACAAATTTTGTTTAAATATGGACCGAGCACCTCCCGAAGGTAATAGCGCGAAGTTAAAGATGAAAGATCCTTCTGAGATAACCTAGCCCGGGTTTGAACCCACGTTTAGATACATGTGCCACGAGTATGGCCAGAGAAACGTGAGGTTGAGACGCCGAAATGCTATGAGCATGAACAAGTTTCAAATGGCCATTTACGAAAATGAGTACGTTTAATATAAATTAGGTTACATATATGATGGTAAGAGTGCGGTATGAGTTAAATGACAACCTTCAATGTATTTATTCCTGTGTTAGCAGCGTGAGATAAATGGATTGAAGACTGGGCTTGAATGTTATCAATATATCACGAAAAATTCAATACCTCGGTTGAATCGAGTAGTGTCATCGACTAGAAGAATGAATTTATGGTGATGGGAGTAGAAGCCATAATAAGCCAGACATACTCTGACCGATGTTTATACACACATCAAGACAAAGTCTTCTCCTTTCTTAATGGATGCGAATATTATATGATCAATAGTGTCGAATGCCTCTGTCAGATCGAGCAGACACAGTATACTAGCCTTTTGTTCGCTAATATCTATTAGAATATCATTATGAACCTTAAATAATACGAATTTAGTGTTCCGTAATCATTTGTCAACACTCTGCAGCCAATTATTTAATTCACCAAACTTTTGCCGTCGAGACCTGAAAACACAATTGTTCCCAATTATCTGTGAAAAGAACGAAACATTAGAAACAAGTCAGCATTAGTATGAAGATAGGTGAAATCGTACCAGTTGAAAAATAACTATTTTCTCTTTAAGTTATGATTAATATTTCTATGAAGCGTTTCTTAACAATGTGATATGATCATGGGTCGAAATCAATTGATTCATCGGATTGTTGTTGAGTTGATAATTGCGATTATCAATTTCAGGACATAAAGCGATGAATTAAGTACCATCTATTGATGGTATGATGTCGGTTCTGTGGTTAAGCTCCAATGGTAGATCTCGGGAAGATGCATACAATAAATCTTGACACATCAATATCGATATTGATCTATCACATATCTGTTTTACTAAGTGATCAACTGTCGAAGCCCATATCACCTTGTGTATCCTTCCAGACGATGTTGAACCAAGGACGTCGGAGCAGTCATGCGATCAATCTGTTCGCTTCCGGATCCAAGTTAATGCTCGATCTGCCCGATGTGTGTGCTAATGCCGGGGTCTACGGACGATACGTGATCCATACCGATAACAGAAAAATCCAGATACTTGGTATGTGAGCGGAAGTGGCTTCAGGATTACTAAAACCGGCAGCGATCTCGAAGTCCCATTCGAACATCAGGCGTAGCGTATTCTCCTAGGTTCTATGTTACAGGCCAACAATATTGAAGATCTTCTTACCATACATTTACTGGCATTAAAACTCAGAAACGAATATTATCTCTAATAATTTTTGCAGGAATTGTTTTATACGCTAAGAGCGATTTAGCCTCCCAGAAATGTTGTTCTTTAGCGTGTAGACAGAAGGTTTTCATAGTTAAATGGGAAATAAAAACTTTAATAATCCATCATAAATCATTCTATTATAATTCATAATAATATCCATAGACATATATCATTATCACTATTGTCTCTTTCCTGGTCGAGTGTGCGAATCATAGTTTGTCTACATTGAAGCTAAATAACAATATTTCAATATTAACGTATTTCACAATCCTTTGGCGATGGACGAAGAGAAGATAATTTAATATAGCAATAAGTTTTTGCAATATATAAATATATTTAATTATTGTAATTACTATGCATTAGATCTCTCTCTCTCTCTCTCTCTCTCTCTCTCTCTCTCTCTCTCTCTACCTCCCTCCTTCCTTCTCTCTCTCTCTCTCTCCCTCGCCCCCTCTCTGTAATGTGGTATGTGCGTGCGTGCGTGCGTGTGTGCGTGCATTCGTGTGTGTCTTAGGAATGTGTTAAAAAGGCATTGGCATACATAATCACAGTTCATCCATACAACCTCATTTTTGAGGACTTAATATTAAGACGTGTAATATTTCACCAGTTCCAAATATTTTATTCACGGTTTTAGAATCTCTGTATTCATGCCCTCCTCACACACACAAGCACACACACACAAACACACAAGCATACGCACGCACAAGCACACAAACACACACACAAACACACACACATACACCACAATCATTTTCATATGTCTAGTGATTGTTGAGTATACATCAGCATTGAGCCTTGTGATCCTTAAAATGAGCCCTTATAGTTCTGTATTATGTTCTATTTTAGATCAGCCTATACCAGATGTATTAGAGAAGTGTTATAAGGAGAATGACTCACTCTATCCATACGGACCGACATATGGTGACTCAATCCTAGACCGAGGTGACGAGGGACCGTCGGGTGTCTTGACCTTCTCCGAGCCAGCAACTTATTATGGAGCACAACATACAGTAGCTTACGTAAGACAGGCCTTCATAATAACAACAACATAGTTATATATATATATATATATATATATATATATATATATATATATATATATATATATATATATATATATATTAGTTTATCTTATAATCAGGTAATATGAATATTATGAATATTATGAAATATTAGTAATAAAGATGTAATACACATCACCTGAAAATGTCAGATAATATACATATTACCTGATTATATAGATAAACTGTATATATATATATATATATATATATATATATATATATATATATATATATTGTGTGTGTGTGTGCGTACGCGCGCGCGCGTGCGTGTGTGTGTGTTTGTGTATTCCAAACTGCATAATTATATGGTGACACTGGCACAGAGTACTAAAATCTAGCCATCCATAAAACATTACCCCTCCACAAATACATCCATCCATAAATCTAAAAGTTCATAAACCGATACATTGTCACCACGTCTGGACGACTCGTACGTCGGTGGGTCTTAGCTCGTACGTTTTTAAATCGTACTTGGCAAATACGGCCAACCGTAATACGGAACAGACGTCCACGCACGCACACGCTATGTTGACGATATTCTCAAACCTACCAGCTACTCATCTTATTAGACAAAATGATTTATGTAGACTGATGAGGAAAACATACTCTGTGAAAACATGAGGGAGGGGGAGGAAAAAGAACCAGTGGCTAGTATACAATGTTACAGACAATATCTAGACACAAACAAGTAGCAAGCAACTATTTGTTTTGCAGTTCCAACGTATTGCAAAACAAATTGGTTATTTGTTTTGCAATACAATATACGTTGCAGTCGCTAAATAACGTGTATCACACAAAGATCCTCAAAGTACGGGATTATTAACCCATAAAACTATCATATTGATGACTTCATGCTGCAGTTATTAATCCCGATTTACGTGGTTTCGTTACTTGATTAACGCTGATGTAATGACTGTCATATTATTAACGTAAGAGAATCATTCACTTATCAAATTTATTAATAAAATTTATTAATAAAAATATTAGATTAAAAACCTGATTATGACATTCACGTTACCAACATCCGATGTTTAGCTCGAACTAAATAATACCCTTCATTCCTTCTCCCTTTCTACCCCCCTTCACCCCTGTCACCCCCCCCCCCTCAACTCCCTACCCCCACTTCCAGATCAACATCAACGGTCCTCTATCATTCGATGAGGTTTATCTACAGCCTTGGCCAATAAGGAGTCCCGTGGACGACGTGACCTTTATGGCGGCGTTCTGGAATGATATCTTCTTAATGGGTGGGAGGGAAGGTGAAATTTTATATCGGCTCGAGAGGGATCCGGACGTGATCCAGAGATTTAGGAAGGACGTACGTCAGATTGGTAGGAGTGTAAATCCTAAAGAACTACTGATAGCTACCTGGAGTATGGTAAAGGCTTACGCTACTGTGGAAGATGATGCTGCTGTAAGTATTGGACTCGCTTGAGTGGACAGACAAAGAGATGGATGGATGGATTAGTGGATGGGTGGATGAGTGCATATGTGGATGGGTGCATATGTCAATCGGCGAAAGGATGGATAGGTGGATGGAGTAATAGGTGGATGGATGGATATGGGGACTTTTAGATCACTGGATGGATGAATGAATGGATGGATGGATGGATTATTATATGGGTGAATATATAGAGAGATTGATTGATAAATGGATGGATTAATAGATAGATGGATGCATGCATGCATGCAAGTATGGATGGATGGATGGATGGATGGATAGATAGAAGAATCGATCGATCAATAAATCGATGGATGGATCATGTATGTATGCATGTATGTATGTATGTATGTATGTAAGCGTGTATGAATGGATGGACGGATTTGTGGATGGATTTATAGATAAGTAGTTGAATGGGAGATCGCATAGATGGGTGGATGAATGGATGAATGGAAGTTTGTAGTCAGATAAACAGCTAGATTAATATATAGAGTTATTTTAATTTACCTATAGTACAAATATACAGTAGGGATATTAGTAAACATATAACTAAAATATTTGTTGACATCAGAGGAACAACGATATCCCGGAATTGTATACTTGTTGACAAAAATAATAAAGAAAATACGTTAGATATAAAATAGTGATCTGCGGTCTAGCCAGATGACATCAGAGATATGGAAAAAGGTAGACTATCTAAAAATGAACCCAAAAGACAGTAATTGCGAGAGATGTTCTATGTTCCTCTTATTACATACAGGCCAACACATTTCAAGTGGTATTCGGATATGAAGGTAATAAGTCCTATACGTTGTTTATATACTCGCATATTGGTTGGTATCAAGATCCGAGTGGACATTTTGCCATGGTAAGTATAGACTGTTTAGTGCACGCCGCCATTTCTCGTTAATTCTTGTTAATTATTATTGCATATTAATTATTAAGAGAGACGTCATTCATAATTATCATCATTTTGTCACCATCAAGCGTACAAACTATGTGCTGTGGAAGATGGCATGAGATGAACGTACGCATTTGTAATGTTGAAAAGCGATCTTCCCATTAATCGCTCACTCGCCCGTCCTCACCTTAATGGAGAAGGAGACATTGAAAAGGACTACTAGCGCCATCTGTCGAATACTACTAGTATTCGACAGCTGACGCTAGTGGTATTTATTTTAAAAGCAAAACCGCACCTTGGAAACATTTAACTATCATTTTCAGCAATTATATCTGTGCAGTCTCAAGGGAGAGATGTTTCGAATAAGTTTACATTTTGTTCATTTGTGAACATGATGATAATTGTGAATGACTTCTAAAACAATATGGATTACCGAAAATATTTTCTAGCTTCCTTTAAATTTTTGCAGTCAATAAATTTATATATATATATATATATATATATATGTGTGTGTGTGTGTGTGTGTGTGTGTGTGTGCCTGCGTGTGCGTAAAGACAAACACAAACATGCATGTATAATTAAGTATCTTTTTTCTTCATATTTAAGGCAGTATTCAATAAAGGTGCCAGCTCAGGAATTAACTTAGATGTTAGTCCACGAACTGGTCCTGAATACTTTATTATAAACAATCGTGGTAACAGTGTCGGTAAACCTGGTATGTTTGTGTATGAGACACATCCACCAATTATTACTGTGGAACGTGAGTATTTAATGGCAACCATTAATGTTTACGTGGCTTCGTTTATTAATTGTCCCAATCTGATGTGATATTATTGATTGATTGATTGATTTAGAAACACAAAAAGGCAGTCTGTAAATAACTTTTCTGGTTTATCTGTAAATATGTAGTCTTCTAATCTGACTTTTCATCTCCAGATTGGTTTACATTGGGCATTCACTACTCTTATCTTATAAACAAAATCAAGGTTAATTCGAAATTTTCATGATTTTCTTAAACGTGAATAAAGACGTCTACTCTTCAGTATCACAGATGAACACCCGATTTAGAAAGCGTTCAATTTGTAGTTGGTATTAAAATATAAACAAATAACTTAGATTACTGAAAATAAATGTCAGAAGGATAACTTGTAAATGGCATAGCCGATAAAACAGATAAACAAGAACAAATGGTAATACTACATCAAATACAAATCATTATCGTATAAGACTTTAAAGCGAATACGAATTCTTTATTTTACCGTTATAGAAATTCTTGCAACCGGTAAAATATTACCGAACTAAGCATCGGTTACTAAAACCGTGCAAACTTTAATAGCACTGTAAAAACTGGTTATAATTCCAAACGTTATAACACCACGACTCTTATGGAAATGTCCAACATTCTCCTTTCATTTCCACTTTATATGAAAGAGATTAGCTGTAACTATGCATCTTACCGAAAGTCAGGCATTTAAAGTATTTCAATAATGATTTACTTGGTTAATAAATCAGACGCAGTAACACTTAGGCGAAGCGTTGGGCTTCCATTTCGCCCCATTACCTTTGGCCATAGCCCCTCAGCCCATTTAGTCTATCCTCTGCACAAAGATAACCATAACATAACAACATTGTTCAAATCAAATCAAACTATTTATTCATAACATATACATAGTATTATATTATACAAAAATATTATATAACTGCATTGTATATGTTACAAGGCGTCAATTGGTCTATTGGCCGTCTTCCTTTGATACCTTTCATATTTCATGTATAAATTCCTGAGCTTGAATGGTTGGCGCCAGGTAATATAATCGGCAACGCTATATCATATTACACTACTACCACTGTAGGTACTGGAGATATACATATGATCACACATATGTTATTTGGTTCAGGAACAGAAGATTATTATATAAGGATCTGATTCTGAAGTACTGGTAATGTTTGATGATAATTGGACTGTTCCAGGACCGACGTGCGTCTGTCAACTCAACAAAAGGAAGTGGGTTATTACATACGACGGCAAGCGGCATCCGATCCTTCACGAACAAAAGACGCGTGTATCCAAATATCTGGATGACGAAAATCCGTGTAAATTCCAGCTTACCGTCTACACTACGCAGGTATCATTTTAGAGACAGTATCTTCCATATGACAGTTATAAATATTAATATCTTTTATCATCATATTGTATATGCCTTAAATCGTTCTTCCTTTAAGATAACTGCAAGAATACGACTATTGTGTAGTATGTAGTTTTATTAGTAACCTAATGAAACGATCAGTCAATTATTTAAGCGGATTCTTAATTATTATTATTCATAAGGCTGACTAGGCCAATGAGCTCAGTGGGACTAGGAGTTCGACATTTTTTTACTGAAGCACTGTTAGTTCAAATATTCACCCCCACTATAGCTGACTACAGTTTTTTTAGAATATTATTTAAATAAACATTAAAATTATATATATATATATATATATATATATATATATATATATATATATATATATTATACGGATGTACATTATTACTACCTCGTGGAGTACAAAATGCCTTTAACTATTGGAACAGTAAATAACAAAACAAAATTGACGTCTTCCTAGTCCCTGCGGGGCCGTTTATGCTTCAGTATAGTCAGCTTTGTGGATAATACGGTCCCGGTCAGTTGGTCACACCCAGGGGGAGGGGGGTGGTTATAGGTTTGGTATCCCGTTGCTCTTCCTAAAAACAGTACTGGACTATTATTGGACAATCTGACCGCTAAACGTAACTTAGAAGACGATTTAATGGTTTAATTGTTGCTTAACCGTTTTCCGTCACCTCGGTAAATGTGACTTTTACGGACCAAATACTGAACCTCGAGCTGATATTGATATATATTCATCGATATTATTTGACATAATGGAGATAATCAATACTGAAAATAAATGATGTATTATCACTGTTGATACGAACATCTATTTATCAAAATTTTGATAATATATTTTCCCACGAATTTTTGCCAGTAATTACAAAACTCACCCTGAATTACCACCACTTCGGCAACAGTTATACAAATAATTTATCAAAAAATGGCTATTTCGGTAATTGTAATCACGGAATGTTTTGGAACCTTTCATATGACCACTAATTAAAGGAAAAAAATAAAACAAATTCAACAAATAAAGTTAGAGTATTCTCCTAAACAAATCAACAATTTTAAAGAAATTTTAAATCAAATAGACTTTCACCATATCCTGGAAATAATTTTCCCCTTGAAGCATCTTCCGGTTTATATAAGGTTGTATTTGAGACGTCATTTCCTCTTCTGATATTTTCAAAAAGAGAGCCTTGATTCACCAAGGTTCTTTTATTTTCGTTCAAGAAAATTACATAAACTATTATCGAATTTGAACAATACAACAATTTATTTAATAAATTAAAACGTGCAAGGAAAATTAAATATTTAAGAAATTCTTTAGAAGATCTTAGACAGGCTAAAAAGAAAACTCAACAATAATTCCAATTTCCCACACATTTTCTTAACAACTGATATACCAGTGACTCGCTTTTTTTTAGCATTGTATCAAAGGATATTCTCAAACTTCAGCTTGTTCAAAACGGCTTAGCTAGGGTTGTGACACGGTCTCCTCGGTTTTCCCATTCTGTCCCACTTCTGAAATCTCTTCACTGGCTCCCTGTTCAATCTCGCATCATTTTCAAACTCTGTACCGTTGACTATCAAACTCTTTCTTTTGAAGAACCTTCATATCTATGTTCCATGTTTTCGTTAGCACTCAAGCCCAGAGAACTCCTTTCATCTGGTTTTCATTTGTTGTCGGTTTCCAGGGTTAAAACTCGTGTTGGGACTCGTGATTTGTCTCCTCCTGTCCCTATTCTTTGGAATTCACTCTCTGAACATCAAATAGTATAGTTTCTTTATGTCACCATTTGAAAACACAGCTTTTCAGACTAGCTTATCCTTCCTAAGTTTCCACTCCATCTGATCATTTGTTGATGAGCTTTGACTATGAGTTTAACCAACCCCTGTACTAGGTGCGCCACTGAGCTCGATTCTTTTCGAGGATATTGGTATTATAGGAGTTGTATTATTATTATTATTATTATTATTATTATATGGCCCGAGTTAGCATACTCAACGGAAATGCGACATCATTTCACCGATTGAAGGACAGACAGCAAGTTGGCCAAATATACACCTGTCTTCACACAAGGAGATATATTTGTTTGTATTAAACTGTAGATTATATTATATTGTGCATTTTATGTTACTGAACAGTTAACATAATCCGTTATGCTGCAGTTGACAATATAATACAAGAAAAGGCCAATATATATATATATATATATATATATATATATATATATATATACTATAGGGAGAAGTTAAACATGCCATATTTATTACATTTAATGATAATTATCCATCGAAAATTATTTTGTTGACCTTGGTTACTCTATATGAAGAAAATAAAACATCAGTTTGAACAGTATTGTGGGAAATATAATATCAAACAGACCAACAAGACAATATAAAATAATTATATGTTGACAGGATCCCATCAAGGTGGAATGTCAATCATTCTATTCATGTTTGAGTTGAGAATTATTTCAGATGATTTAATCCTTTAGAATGATGGCGAAGACATCATGATAAAGTGGGTATCATTCGCCTTCGGTGTCCACGAGAAGAACAGCAAGAAATTTGAGAAGGACATTCAGATGGAAAGATTTAAAAATGGCACCGTCGTATTACGTGGGCGGGGCCATCGCGGGGTTTGTATCGAATTTAGCTTTATATTTAAAATATTATCATTGTACGAACTTGTGTTGTAAAACCCAAGTCAAGGTTCAAATCCGTCCCATATCCGCATTTGTGGGATGTTACATTAGGCAGCCATCTCTCTACCATATCTTCCAGTTGTGATCAGCATTTATTGGCGAAACGATGTACTCACATACATGGATGAGTTGACACGAAGTTTAGCTTCACTATGAGGGTGCTATTGTCACCCACATATTCTATGACATATAGCGCTACATCCTTTCATCACCTTTCCTAACCTTTTAACAATCTGCCTGATCACTAGTCTGAATAGATAATGATTTTGCCTTCAAAAGCCTTTTATATATATATATATATATATATATATATATATATATATATTCAGTTCTTGTTCAATCTCATAGTTTCATTACTTTAAATATTGGCTAAACTATCAGTTTCATCCTCGCCCTGTATAAGCTAATAATTACTTCGCATTAGCTAAATATTAGTCTGCATTAGCTAATTCCCATTTTGCATGAGCTAATTTTTGTTTGCTTAACCCGCTTCACACGCAGCCAGAAATAATCCACCCCCCTTGGCAATGGACGAGTTCGGACGAGAAGACGCAAGTCTTCCTAGTTGGTGATGAATGGGGCGGCTGGGTGATTAACGGTACCTTCTGCCCGTACAGACTCCAATATCTGCCAAACTGTCCGGATCCCGTTATAATCTTCACCATCCAGAAGGAATTTTTCAAACCCGGACGTCTGGTGGGCATGTGTCAGGATTGCAATGGAGATCCGGAGAACGACTACCGGCCCTGTAGCGATGATCCCGTTGACGATTGGTCATTCTGGACAGATATACCGGATGTTTCGAAAACTTGTGAAGAATCAAAATCGTATCTTTAAAACAACTATTTAGATGGAAACGAAAAATAAATAAGAATCATCGTTTTTTCTTCTTCGGAAGTATATAGATATGTTAATTCTGAACTGTACCATTATTTGTTTTTTGAAACAATTCGGTTGTGTGGTCAAATTGTTATTCATCTACAATAATGTTCCAAAAATAGAAAAAAATCGTTCAAAGTAATACTGAAATTGTGCAATATAGATATAGTGGATTTTACGGGATGCCACTTTTAGTTATATTCCTGGAATATGAGATAATTAAATGTGTTATGTATGTTTGTTTCAAGTAAAATATATTCCGAAATATTGATCTTGATTGGTATATATTTTAATTAGGTAATGTTTATGTTATACAGTATTTATCACGTTCGTTTTACGTTTCTGTTTGCAGGTAAAATAACGTATTGCGAAATAATTACTTTGATTGTTAAGTAGTATATGAATCATGATATATATATATATATATATATATATATATATATATATATATATCGTGATAATAAATAGCAATCATAATAACTTTATTAGTAATGTTATGGGTAATTCTGTACCTGTCTTTTTAAAGGTTCGTCCACTATGCTGCCACATTGCTGCTACTTTTGAAACAAATTAAATATGTTATTATTAATTTGAGTAACTAACTGGTAGCGCGGATGGGCACATATCTATACCACCTGGGTTCAAATCCCGACCGGGCTGTGTCAGAAGGGTGTTTCATCGTTCACTTCGCCTCATTACAATTGGAGGTCGCTCAGCCCATTTAGCCTACCCTTTGCACAAAAGTGACCGTAAAGCAGAAACACTGCTGAATGACTGATAACATCCCCGTACCCCATCAACGCCATTTAATTTGATCTGTCACCATTTATGATGTTGTGAACCGAGAAATACCCCTTTGGAAAGTTTTTTTTTGTGTAGGGTGTGATCTATCACACAAATGATCACAATATCACCAAAGATAATACAAGATTGAAAGACGATATTACACAATAAGACAATTAAAAAATTAGCTCAGCCAATATATTTTAGATGGATTTGTTTTTAAATAGAATTTTTTTTTATTGTTGTTATTATTTCACAGTAAACAGCTGTATGTTTAATCTTATGATACATGTGTTGAGTCTTCTGATACATGTGTTAGGTGTTTAGTCTTCTGATACATGTGTTGTGTTAAGTCATTTGATGCAGGTATTATGTATTCAGTCATCTGATACATCTGTTGTCTTCTAATACACGTGTTATCTCTTCTGATACGTGTGTTATGCGCTTAGTCGTCTGATACATGTGTTATATGTTTAGCATCTGATACATGTATTATGTGTTTAGTCATCTGACATTGTGTTGTCTTCTGTTACATGTGTTATGTGTTTAGTCATCTGATACATGTATTGTGTAATTAGTTTTCTTATACATGTGTTTAGTTTTCTGATAAAAGCGATATAGAAGAGACGTTCCGATAGTGCAGTGGGCATAGAACATTGCACTACAAACCTCCATTTAGGGTTCGAATCCGATTCATACCTGTGTCTGTGGGATATTATTATCGGGAGTCGTTCCATTGTCTTAGGTCCCGGGCGTGACCATCGTGAAGACTTATTAGAGCTCACGATTTAAATGCTGACGTTTTACATTTGTGCACCTGATATGCTAAATGAGCCGAGAGACATCCAAAAGTAATGGGGTGAAATTTTAAGATCAAACACCTTTCAGACATAGCCCCGCTGGGGTTTGAACCCAGGTATTATACTTCTGTGACAAAATGCGCTACCAGTTAGGCCGTACTCAATCGCATGTGGTATAGAGACTTCACCTTTTGTAAGACATTAAGGGTAAAACTACATGATAAGAATTGCTGGTGGTTAAAATTAAACAATTGATCTAAATATTACTATTATTATTGTTTGTTTTAACATTTTGAAGTTTGGTTCAACGTTATTCCATATTGTTCCAATGATATTCCCACAGAATGTACATCCTATCCAAGTCTATGGGATGTTTCATTTGATAATCTCATTTCCTTGAGCATATACCACTCAGTCTTATGTATTAGGTGCAACTGGCGACAATACTTAATTGAGTACTCAGTCCACTCATCTGTAAATTGGTTGCGGAGATATAAGATTCAACTATTCATCATCACACAGGTCACATTGCGATTAACCGTCTTTATTGAACGGTTTGAATCCGCTCTAAAATTCCTCTGTTCCAGGTTGGTTTCACGGATGAATAATATAGATCATTCATATTTCTCATAGAATTTTAGATATATCATTTTATAATTCATCTTTCCTTGGGAAACACCTGGCTGTTTTCTTTCACCATGAATTTGCAGTTCATTTATTACGAGTAATGTATTATTCCAGGTTCCAGATGACAAATCTAGAAATGAAACGACTGAAATCAAGTCAACTTTGAAAACCAAACTCCAGAATTTGTTCTTTATTTCATTCTAAAAGCCATCATCTGAAGAACAAACACGACAACATAGTAATAATATGATATTAACCGTGTATGCATATGTACAACAGACTGGTATGTACATCGTGACAGACTAATAATTGATATAAAAAAAAAAACTATTCGTGTACAACACTCTTCGCGGACGCGTTTCATACTGTATACACAGATTAGACTAGCAGTTGAGAATGACAAGGATGAGGTTTTTTTTATCACAGTGTGTCATCTTTCTTCTGCTCCTGTTCAAAGCCGTTATACTATCGGTATTCTCGCAACAACTTAAGATTCAGTTCGGACATTCTGCCGTTGACAAGAAAGACTCGAAACACTTATCTCGGACACAAACCTGTCAGGTAACAGACTCGAAATAGCCAACTCAGATCTAACATTAAAAACAAAAACAATGATAAACAATCTTAGATGTCTGAAAGAGAACACAGGTTACCAACATCACGAATGACTGGCTATGATTTTCCCCTTCCGATGCACCATAATTTGTGAAAGTACTCAGTACTGCGGCAAGACAATGATTCAAGAATAACATATCGACATAGATCACTTCTACTTATACGGTGCTTTAAAAAATGTTCCAAATGTTCATGTTTTCACATAAGACTCAGCATAGAAAGTTCCTTTAAAGGATTACTTAACAATTCTCCAGGCAAATATACTTATAAATATACTATACTATCATGCTACTTACATGCGTTATATTCTTCTGACGAACCACATCAGAATCGAGGCATCTACTCTACCAGTCCTACTTTTTCTAACTTACATTTGTAACAGATATACGAAATACCTTCTGATTACATAACATCATGCCTTAGTTAAAGATATTTTTTAATATAGTAAAATCAATTGGAACTTAATAGAAATATTAAATATTCATCATATGAAGCCAACATTCGGCAGCATATATGATAGAATAATACAAACCATGAGAATATTAATATACGTGCCTGAAGAACAAAAATACATGACTGGCGAACAACCATGAACAATCGGATGTACATGATACACAGACATGCATGAACAGCAGACATGTGTCGACTGCAAACATATCTGTAACAATGATATGATACTACCTCATTAACAGGTATTAAACAATCTAAAACAAATAGGTATTTTGTATTTCGTTTTCCTAGTAACTACTGATGTTCCGACACAGTTCATGAACATAACACATATACGAATGCACAATAGAAAACATATTAATTAACCTTGTGCACTCGGTTTGATTTTGAGATAGTCATCTGTTTATTTTAATGAGAGATTAACAATTTACGTACAGAGAGAACCAGCTCATCTATACCTTTGTGTTATAAGGTAATTAAGATGCCATTAGTTTATATAGGTCTGGGTATCTAAACACACACATACAGTAACAAATATTATGGCGTGTTCACACACACACACACACACACACAGATAAATCAGTTTGACACACACGAACACACACACACACACATTATATCCTACCATAATTTGGGTATAAATGTGTAGATAATACTTACATATCAAAAGAGAATGTGACCTTCACTTAAGTAGTTATCACATGATGAAGCCATGCTACATCACTGTAATTTGTACATGATGACCAATGAACTAAGTCAGAAACATGTAACATATATATGACAGACAGACAGACTCAGTGTTGCTGTAAATATGGTGACCAAATGACTTTTGAATACGTTGTAAAAAATAACAAGGTGGCTACTCCATTAACCATTCCTGAAATCCTCATATTTTTAATGTACAAGAATATGATTAAAGTAATGTATGTGGGGCTGTGGAGACTATTATGTATGTTTAAGAGTGTGTATGCGTGTGTGTGTAAGATAGACAGATAGATAGATAGATAGTGTGAGTGTGTGTGTGCCACATTCCCATAGACACTACAGTTCAGTCAGTGTTTAGTCCCACAATGTGTACTTCTTGTCATGATGACAAACGTTCTGAGATTTTATCGCTGTAGAGGTGTGCTAGGTGAAGGATATCCTCTGAGAGATGCTCCACTAAGGTATAACGTGAATGTTGGAAGCTGAACACATCTCGCATAAATGCCATCACCTGTTCCTAGAAAGGTTTATAGAAATGTTTATGTTATGATTAAAATAGTGCTCACTGAACAACATAACAAGACATGAAACGATGCAATAGTAAACAAGAAGAGACAACTCAATGTCAACACACAGGATCTCATAACAAGAAGTGAGACAACATGGAATGAGATCACCCCAGGATAAATATCATAACATGAGAACATAAAATGATGTAATACACGATACATATTTATCAAACTAGGCTTCTTTTTCATCCTCTATCACACACACACACACATACACACACACAGAATGTACATAAACTAATTTAAATTTCTATCAATTTGCCATCTAAATCATTATCTCTTTAAGCAAGTTATTTATAAACAACAAATATTTTTTAAACACACCAATAAACATGACAGTCACAGATATGCTGTCACACGAACCTCAATTGATAGATAACCAACCTTGAAGAAGAGGCAGAGCTCTTTAAATGAATCTGAAGGACCAAGGAATCCCCAGGCTAACACTGGAGTAACGTGCTCCGATATATCATAGAAATGAGAAATGAATCCTTTGGAATACTGAAACAAAATGCACTTATGATCAGTTACACTTACAACAGTCAGTAATGACCATAAGTGGAGAAGCATTAAATTTAAAAGGGACATATATACAGGAGTTTTTAAAACAAGTTTGGCATAGAACTAAATTTGCGAGAATTGACATATTTAGGTACCAAATTCACCACCAAATCAGTGAAATAAAATTGTTTTATTCTCTCCTTATTCACTATTTACTGACACGAAATGGTGTTGTTTGCATCTGTTTGAACTTTAAGGCATTTTGCTTATGTTTGTATACAAGATTAGTTTACAGAGAGAGATTTTTGTCTATAATAGATCAAGTTCAGAAGATTTAAGCGAAATCCATGACTGTGAAGTTCACAACATTTTGTCTTGGGTAGGAAAAAACGAATTATTTCTCAATGGTGCAGTGTGGAAGAAATAACTATTTTTTTAAATACTATCTGTTTGGGGAAAAACCGAATTTATAAAGGAGACCACTGAAAACATCGATAGAAAGGTGCTGAAAGATGGTTCTTGCAAAGATCATCTTTAAGCATGATGGATTATATTTATGCAAGATGATATGGCATTTAAATGCTTATTAAAACATAGACTAACTGACCAATGACATATTTTATTTTCTTGGTCTGAAGTCAAATCTGATGTGTGAAAACCAAAGACTAAAACTGTTTATTTTTTGGCTTCCCTCATCAGACTTTTCTTCAAAAACTAGCTTAAACAGTATCCTATATGTATATTAATAATATTAATAAAATATGAATTTGCCACAGTATATTAATTTGTAATTGATCACATTATCTATTGAAGCGTAAGACGTTTTAAACATCTTTTAAATGAAATTGTCAAAAAAAGGATTTTTAAATTATGGCCGATGTAGTCAGATATGTTTGGAATTCATTGATTATAACCGGAGAGTGGGAGTGGTTGATTCACATGTATCATTCTATCTCTTCTGCTTTGTCAAAATTTAATACACTTGTACCAGATTTATTGTTTAAGGGGAAACTCATATTGTATGTGATATTTATACTAACTTTGTTTAAACAAAACATCAACTCTGTAGGCCATAAAATGAATGACTAATGTATTTTTTCAACAGATTATTGATATTAATTGACAGATTAGCTTATGATTAGGAACTTAATCTTGTCAAACTTTAGGCTCTTGTTTCAGAGCTATTCAGAGGTGGCCTTGAAGAAGATAGCACTCAACTACTAACAATAAATAAAGCTGAACTGTAGAGTAATGGGCCTTAACTTAATGATTTCTAATGTATGGGCATATTTGAATTGGTACTTTTCTGACTAAAATGAGATTTTAAAATTTTTAAATAATAGAAAATTGTATTATTTAGCAATAATCTCAATATCACTCACATGAAATTGGCTTTACCTGAACTAACAATTACAGACATAGCATAGTTCACTTTACAATATAATCCACAGTTGTACACCTTGTAATATGTAAACTAAACTTCTGGCCTTTAGTAGGTAAATTTACTAAACAACTGTGACCCACTTCAGAATTTAGGGTTTAAAATTGGCCTGTTGCAAGTGATTGCTTAAGAGCAGTCACCATTACTAAAGTTTTTGCTGATATATTGTTAAATCCAATTCACTCACTCACATAAACGATACTGTGGTATATCCCTGATAACATATTCATATGTAGAGTAGGCATGAAGCATCAGTAGCTGGTACAGACCAGCCAATCTACAATCTATATTACTTACCGCTAACATTCTTTTCTTTGCTTTAAGAACCGACCATACAGCTGTGGCTAATGCCTAAAACAGGAAATAAAATTACCATATTCAAAATAATTTAAATCTATATCAGCCTTTATTTTAAAAGTTAAAATGTTATTGTTTAGCCCATACTGCCCAGGTTCTTATACATTCAACTTTCTAACTCACCAGGATCTTGTGCTAGTTTCCCTAGCTTCTGAATGATTGTGTTAACACAAGTTTGTTAATTTGCTTTCTAAATTTCTTGTACTGCCCAGATAATTGCTATCATATTTATAACACAAAATTTTAAACTTCTATGAGAAGAGATTAAATAAGTGGCTTTCTGGACTGAATTTTAGGGAAATGAATACGTCAATCTGGTGACCCACAACTATTTATATAATCCATAGACTAAATAGGCTAACAGTTTGCGAACTCTAATAGCTATAAAATCACTTTGTTAGTCACATTTTCTAATAAATAAAATTTAATCTCTTAATAAACGACCATGTCATTCTTCTGAATGTTTTAAGATGGGACTTGACAAACCATGAACTACATCTCTGATGCACTATTTTTATAACAATTTTGAATGATTCTACAAACTGTTTAGAAAGCAAACCACAGAATTTAGTATTTTACTCGTAACAAAATGAAAGGTGTATTACTAAAATATGATACAAACAATTTGTTCTTGATCACAAAAAGTGAAGATAAAATGGATCTCATAACCTATTATTGAGCTCATTGAATAATTTCACTTTGGCATTCTAAATTAAGATGTTCAATGATTTGACCAGGTACTTATAACAATAAATACATTTAAACTTTTGTTGTTGTAAATCTACTGTTTCTTTGATCAAACAGATATACATACAGTTTCTTTAAATCCATTAGACAGCCATCTGTTCTGTATGACAGTTGTAACGGATGATGGCGGGTTGTCTAAATCATCAAAGGCATCAAACAGGAGAAAGTCTATCACAATATCATAGAAGGACATCACTTTAACCTGGAAAGGTATATAATACATTATCTCTCTCTGTCTGTCTCTCTTGTGTGTGTGTGTGCCCTCATCTAAGTTATCTACTATGAAATAAAATACACTGAAAATTAGCATAGTCACCAAATAATGTTGAATTTGCCATTTCACAGTATAAAAGCAGTTCTAATGACCAGAGAAAAATACCTATGTGTGTCCTACCATTCTAATACTAATAGTTATTAGTTTGCATGAACAATTAATTTAGTAGCATTTACAACAAATTTCTTATATATATATATATATATATATATATATACACACGTGTGTGTGTGTGTATGTAAATTAAAGTGACAATGAGCTTTGAAGTATTCTTGTTGAGATGATGGATACCTTTTATTTGATATACTGAGATAGTTAGTCCATTGTTTAACTGTGACAGTAGGATACTAATACAATGTAAACCCTATTGTTAACTGATATAACAATTGACTGCGTCTTACCCCTCGTCCTCGAAGTTCATCTTCTATATCAGACCAATTAGAAAGTTCACTGACGTAGTCCATCATGTCATCATATGCTACCTGGAACTCCTCTGGATCCTACAGAAATGTGATAACAACATCCGAAACTAATTACTTTAATATTTAAATCCATTTAAATACTTCTTAAAACAGCATCTGTAATAGAAATATTTTTTAACAGGCAAATCTTTTTATTTGCAAAATTAAAACACTTTTGTGAAAGTTTTCTCTTCATACTTTGTTGATTCTATTTTTTTCTATCCAGATAAATTTGATAATTTAAACTTAATTGTTACTTATAATACTTATAATACCATGTATGTATGAAGCATATGAATAATATCAGAGAAATATATATCTTATTTTATATTTAGTCATATTAATGTTTTTGTTTTCAAGTTCTACCACCAATACTAATAAATGATTATACATAACATGAACTCTGAACTCTGCATTAACTTCAAAGGCAAGATATTATGGTGTAATTCATGGGATTGTCCGTCACTATCAATGATAATGATACTAAAATTAAGTGTCATGAAATATGTCTCCAGATGTATTCCAAATAAAACAGCTACTGCACAGAACAAAAATCTTTCTTTAACAATCAATAATTATTGAACAATTTAATCCCATTTTAAGTAAGCCATTAATGAGCTGGTTGGTTACATGCAATCAGTCTGTATGCATTAGTGGTGGATGGGGAGAGGGGATATCAAGACGTAACTTGTTGCCAGGCTCTTTCCTTACGTATTTTCTTCATTTGAGAACAACCACAGGATCCTACACTTTTATACAACAGGAAAGTCAATCAATGTTTCATTGTATTTTTGTATAGTTGACACAAGATAATCATTTTGATCCCATCAGAATGATAAATTGTGGCAATACCACTACAGCTGATTGTTGCCATGTTGCTTAACTATATCCCACTTCACATTTACTTATATGCTGGAAATCCCATAAAAGTTAACAAATACTTTGATTATTAAATGGATATTTATCATACATATAATTAATAAAGTGCAAGTAGTATCTGTGCAGTGAGATATAATTAATCAGAATTGTTTTATTGGCAAAGCCATGTGTGATGGACAGTGAAGAATGGCTTTTCAAATGCCACATGAAAAGCTGAAACCACCCACATAAACTTGTGCTTGTTTTAATATGCAAGAAAGCTCTAATTAATTGTTCACTTCTATAGCCCACATCATTTACTTGAAAAATTAGGTGATTCATGACCTTTAGAAGCGCAAGACTATTTACCTATGGCTATGGTCATTCTGTGCGGGAGGTCGCAGGTTCGTGCCTCAGCCGTGGCACTATAATAGGAGGAGTTTTTCATCCAACCAGGCAACTGGCAAAGTTTTCTCCACCAAACATGCCATATATTCTAAATTTATTTAGAATTAGTCTCCATGGGGAAGTTGTAAGTTACATTTGTGTCTCCTTCATTTGAGGTTGTCAGCCATATAAAAAGCTGCCATTTCGGCCATTATTATTATTAGTGTTTTGAGTTCGGGCTTATACAAATTATTAAAACTTTGTCTGGGTTTTGCTTACTGATGAAGGGCCTATGATATGGAAGGAATTTCATTAAATTTTATTATTTTCAGTTGAAATTATAGGGATTCAAGCTACCTCACATTATCTCTACTTCTGCTGTATACTGGGCTGGGTCAAACTGTGTGTGTAATGGTTCCCACAGACAAGGAAATATTATTTTTCAGGACATTTCCAGGACAAAATTACCATTTTACAGGACAAAGTATAAAAGATTTAAAGGTAATAAATCAAGATATGTGCAAAATATTATCATACTTATTTAATATATGATCAATTGTTGAAATTTTTAGCCTCTTCATTACCCCCCTTCTAGCTGTCTGAATTATCTCATTAATACCACCCACTGCACTGAGTCATTGAATAAATGAACATGAGTGAATGACACTTTGGTACAAAAAGATCATTTAATATCACCTCCTTTTTGTCACCTTTTAAGAGTTGCAAACTGGAAAGTACCTTAATAAAGATATCAGAATAGAACATCTGTTATACATTGTAGGGAAACTGGGATGCTTAAACTGCTTTGTATAGTGAAGTGCCTCAGTGATTACCAGAATTTGTACAAACATATTAATCACAAATTGTCTGCAGTGAAGTATGTGTGATGGAGCAAATGAGAACATCAGTACATAAAATTCTGCATTTCTCAGCTGAGATTAAATCAATATGTAAGCCGATGCGAAATAAAGTCAACACTTGTTCATACCCTGTCTGCCTTGATAAGTATGTCTGCTATCACTTGGCGTCCCATGTCCATGAACCACTGGCGTACTGTGTTGTCTGAGAATATCTCCTGTGTAAGCAAATCAAACATCAATATAACAGCATATTGGTAAAGTTAAACTATTTTTGTGCTAAGAATTCATCAGAAGACAACAAACAGTTCAAACATTGTTGATGAACTCAAAGCTACTCACATATTATGCATTTTTGGCACTCATTAATACTGAGAATATCAGATCTTTTGTGATAACTGTTGGTAGACAATTATCTGACTACCAACATGTAATCACTCTAATGAACTAATAATTGGCACCACCTACTACAAACAGTTCTACACAATGTTAACAGATAAATTCTTTACTTTTAGTAAAATGATACTTAAACTAGAACCAAAACCTGTTGGTTAACGAACTCGGGTTTCAAAATCAGCAATGTTACTCACTGTGAATGCAAGCCTAATACAGTATAATTTGGCCAGGAACTCTGTGTCTGAGCAAACCATGACCTTTTCTGTTCTGTATAAAGTAGACAACATATATATGTATATATGCCCAATAAAATGCTAACAGCTAGAAGATAAATAGGCACAGGAATTCCTTTAAAACTATTTCCACATATAAATGCATTGTATCCCATTGATAATAGCCAGCATCCAGTTGGCAACAAGACATGGAAATAACTACTGCTGAAATTCTGCTTTTGAACAAATATGAATTACAAAAACAAGAAAGAAGCACATACTCTAAAGCAGAATTTGTTAAAGGGTTCCGAGATATTATGACAATAACATACAGGCATTTACCTTAACAAAAACAACCCAGTTATTGAACCAATGGTAAACACAGATCTAATGCAAAAATGGAGACCAACATCACTAAATATTACTTAAGAATTACATTTATTACTGTACTATATTTGGTGAAGTTAGGACATTCTCAGAAGTTGGTTATTAATAGAATGATAAAAATCTTTTACAAGATGGCTACAATTCATGCTTATTCTCCTGAACAAAACTATCTTTTGCAATCCATTATTCTCAACTGGAAACAACCGATATTAGTTTTTGGTTAGCATAGAGACCAACAAATCAAAAGGGTCCTTAATAAAAAAGAACCATGGCTAACCGTATAACATATGAATGATCATATGTACAAAGGCAATGTATTTGTGATTACAACAATGTTGACTCTAAGATTGTTACGAAGTGGGCCCCCAAAAACACGAAGCCATTTTACCACTTATGAAAACTTAGAAGACACCCCTCATCGGTCACATTTTCAACGTTTTGGCCAATCAAACAGCACGTAACAACGCACAACAAAAGTACTATTAGTAAGTCATTCATTACTTGGAATATTTAGTGGGTATATCATATGTGGTTTGATGGTAAATTGCAGGCGCAGTTCTTTTTTTTGGTTGGAACCCTAATCTAAATTTTGATGGAATCCTGTAAATATCTATCCTAGAATGAACACTGTTACAAACAAATACTTTCATTTGACCAAGTATAGGTAGAGGTACTAATCTAAAACAGAGAAAACCAGAATAAGTACTTTTTCATAAACTAAAATTCAGTTACCTATCAGAATGATAACAACTCTACCTAAACAATAATATGACATCAGCAATACAAACCTGAGAGTTCTATAGGGTACTGAGCCATGTGTAAGCTCCAACAAAGCAGCTTCATACAGGGCCAAGTTCTGGTGTGTTTCCTTTTGAAGCTCAAGGTCGCTGAGGTCAATCACCTGGGTGGATATCAAAATTTAAAACTAAACTTTCTGTTAAAATAATTGAGTAATATCTCAGTTCAAATAATAAATGAGAACTGTCTGAATGATTTGAAACATCAAACATACACTGAGTTGATTAATTATTATGTAAACCAAAAATGACCCTCAACATACCTCAAGTGCTGACACAAATGAGTCTTGATCACTTGACTCACTGAGAGATGATGTGCTTCTTCGCTTTTCATACTCTTTATCCAGCTCCTGGATAGCAGCATCCAACGCTGCAGCTGTGCTCACATGATGGAAGAGGCGCTGTTCATAGATGTTCCTCATGTGATATGCTCGGCCAATCAGATCATGGAGCTGATCCTGAAGAGCTTCCAGCTCCGAACTCTGGATTAGAGGTGGGGTTTACATGGAATAGTTAAGTGTTTGTCTGGCTCTCTTCCTATTTCATTCACTCTATCTTTCACAACACACACAGTTTATTAAGAAGAGTTACAATGCTTTTCATGCCTCACATGAGGTAAATCAACGTGACAATGGAACAGTACAAGGATCAGTAATTAGGAAATATTAAGGCGTTGCTGTCTTGATGATACACAGGATCGAAGAAAAACTACTGCACTACTGCCATACTGGATGTGGCTAAGAACAAGACAAAGCTATAGAAGGTTTTCTGTAATGTCAGGCCATTCTAAAGTCATTGAGCTAAGAGGATGGTGATGATGATTGGTGTTTTACAGCCACTTTTGTGCACATGGTAGGCTAAATGGGCCGACTGACCTCCAAAGGTAATGAAGTGAAGTCAAAGATGAAACACCCTTCAGTTATGCCCACGTCAAGATTCGAACATGGGTGGTAGTGATATGTGATCCAACACACTATTGTTAGACCATGGAGGCACCCATCATTGAGCTAAGAGACAGTTGCTGAAAAGTCAGAGGCCTCCAACATATTTCTCTCTCACACATATACAAACAAACATGGAGGTAATGGTGCCTTTGAAGTAGTGTCGTCATTCATGCTTGAACTAGCAACATTGATCTCTGGCTAGAAAACACAATTCTGACACTAAAGTCACCACCAGTAGAATATGCAGCTGGTGGATATCATTGTTGGTTGTTTTCGTATAGGCAACGGGAGAAGAATGAATCAGGCCATTATTTGAATACAGCAACATCTTTGGGAAAGCAAAGCCAGCCATAAGCTTGTATTTTACCATATTTATTTTTGCAAGAAAATAATTTGAATGCTAAGGTTTTTAAGGCAGCTGGTGATGGGAAGATGTCTTGCTGTATGTACACAGACATATTCTGATAATGAACAAATATTCTTTATGTAAACAACACATATGATTTTTAATACTTATAGATTTGCCTCTTATACAAGACAGTACTCAAATTCCTTATTGTGAAAAATAGGGTATATGCCTATCCACTTTTTTGGAAGATAACAATAAAGATAATATATCGTAGCAAAAAACAAAACAACACATGAATGTGACAATATTATAATGGTTACCACTGCAACATTATAACAACTTATCATAGCAGTATCATACAATGACTGAAATAGGCATGTCACTGACAAGGTAAATCATCCAAACACTGCTATGTTTACAATATTCTAGACCTTAGAAAAGATTTGCAGATCAGAATATCTGCTAATTTATTTCACATTAAGGGGGACTTAATTGCAAGCATTTAGCGTGAAATTAATAACCACAGTCTTCTCATTTACCCCATCATCATCTTCGGCTTCATCTATCTTTTCAATAGCATCCTCCCAGTGTCTTATGGCTGTCTGGATACACTCCAAACCTGAATATAAAAAAGATCATCACATATTATAATTCTCCCCAAGTTCCAGCAGACATGAGTCATTGCAAGAATCCACACAGAAACCTTTTTAATGAGCTTGGCATTTTTTTAATACATGCAAATGAGCAAACCAAAGAAAGTCACTGTATCCCGCCCCCCTCCAAAAAGGGCCTTTAGGTATGTAGGAGATTGTGCTACTATTTCAAAGTGGCATAAGTCAGGATTAAAGTAATTAGTTTTTCAAACTCCTGATATTTTCACTTGTGTATAAACAAACCATTCCCATGGAATAATAGTTATTAATTATTTGGTGATATGATTAAAGGTTTATGATAAAATATTGTTCATTAATATCTGGCAGTCTGTCAGTAACAGCCTTTTATCATCACCTAAAGTTGGTTTAACCCAGCAGTATAACCAATTACAATAATCTATAGTGCCTTTCCATAAATGTTTCCTTTGTTGTGAAAAACAACTATCAAAATAAGTGCAATTTTATTTGAGAACCAAAACCAAAGATATATTTTAAGATTGATGTCCCATGCTAATTCAGTAGATTTTAATTACCTCTTGTTAAAATCAACATTCAGCCACCTATCATGCTGAACAAGAGTGTAGATGAATTCTCAATGTTTCAATGCTACCAACTGTGATAATAACTGACAGTCGACAGTGGCTGGTCATTAGCTCACATCATGGTAAGCAACAATTTCTTGCATTTGCTAAATATTGACTGCTATGCATTTACAGCTGCATGACACAAATACCATAATTAAGATTATTTTTGTTGGCTAGGGTTCATAATTGGTTTTAAAGGTGAGTAAATATTACTTAAACATAAAAGGGTTATTTTTAAAAACAATATGAGAAAGTAGAAGAAAGTGTAAATGTTATTTATAGCAGAATCAGCGCAATATACACTGTTTTGGGAACCAGGTTATCATCACGGTTACTGAATTATGGGAAACTTCACAAAACACAGGCCTATATGTTTTAACACTGGGAGGAAATCTATTTAAAGAAAAAGTATGGTACCAGATGCAGTTATGGGATGTATATGACTTTTATGATTTACATATACTATTTTGGCTGTTTTACTTTTAGCATCTAAATAATTTCTACACTATTATTTAATTACATACATTGAAATGTTCATAGCTACCAAGTTAACAGTTCATGACAATTTTGTATAATATTGACTAAGGTAAGCCATTTCTGGGAGATATTCATTAAATCAAGTTCACCCCAATGTACTAAAAAACATAGACACTAAGTTCAGAAATCATTGCATAGTTGATGAGTGAACAAGATTATGCTTATAATGTATTATGAGTGAATGTTTTAAGTAGTGTACAAAGTTTAGGCTATCTGTTACTTCTTTATTTTTTACACCAAAATTCATACTTAAGACAGAAATAACCCTGGCAGTTTTACTTAAATGCTTGACATATATAAATTTGACAACGGGTGACTTAGAAAATCAGTTTATTTTCACATATAAGCAGTGATGGTTTTTTTTTTCATTCTAGAACTGTGAACATTTAGTTACAAAAAATTGAAGGGGTCTTCGTAAGATCTAGTAAATTGCCATGACATTTTAAAATAGAGCATTTTCTAGATTGTACACACACCATTAGACAATTTCTGTGATGACTGCAATCTAGTTAAAGTCTGTTTGCGGGTTGTGTTTCACCAGGGTCACTGAACCATCCGGTAAAAACATTTATTTTACAAAATATGTTTCATATATTGATAACATATGTCTATTACATTTCCCAATATTATTTATTTTCAATAACGTGTAATTTTTTCAGCTAAAATAAAGTTAAAATCCCCATACAAATGATCTTATCTATTAGTATTAGCAAAACATAATCTACATTATATTTAATAAGAATGAAACTGCTACAAGAACTTGTAGACCGACTTAGTTTTGTGAATCCCCCAAAACATAAATTTACAAACAATTACACTTCTTGTTCCAAGCTACTTCACTATGTATAAGGCTTCACTGACCTGCAAACCACATAAGATGTGGACTGCGCTTGTGTCACAGAAATTGTCTATTACCTTCTTGCTCAGGTTAAAATCAAATTAGTTAAACAAATTTATCACTGATTCTATTGTCAGACAGCAATCAATTCTGAATAAATATTTACATAGTATTATAGATCATGTAGATCATTTCACTTCATTATAGTTTATCACTCCATACCTAGTTCACATAGTTGTTCTGCACTAAGCACTTCTCTTGTTGTGCTCACTGTCAGCGTTGAAGTGCTACCCGTATCAGACTGAACACTGTTCAGTGACTGACTGCGAGATGACTTCTGCAGAGATGGACTCCAGCTACGGTTTCCAATGACATCTGTAACAACCATGATAAAATGTTTAATTCATAGCAGGGACATTATATCTAAAACAAAATGCACCACTTTTTTCAATAACGGGAGGGTCCACAAATATAGAAATATTAGCGCATCATAACTGCAACTTCTAGAGTGTACTGTGAAATATTCACTTACAGTACAAAAATGAAAACATATGTTCATGGGGGGTGTAATCATCACTGTGCATGTGTGTGTGTGTGTGCTTACTACATTTACTAGTTAACAATAACATTCTAAAGAATAACAGACTAATTTTTGGTAATTATTAGAAGCACATACAAAGACTCATATTTATACAATTTGCATCGACTATAAATAAAATGGTAGTATTACTATTAGTGAGCAAGTGGTTTGTTTAGACTATAGACTGGTCAGATCTCGCCGAGAGATGACTGACAATGGAAACATCTCATCTGTACATACAACCTAGCTCAAATGAAATGGTGTGGTTTAGAAGAAAAACCCAACTATTTATTCATTAATCAAGAAATAGGTGATGCCACACAATGTTTCTAATACACTCGAAAGATACAAGAATTATGATTTTGAATAAGATCTATGAAGCAAATAACATATGAAGTACTTAATTAGGTTTTTTAAGCAAATATGTCGCACAACATCTGTGGTGCTGATCGTAAAGGTTATTTATCATGTCTCAAAACATCTGTAAAATACATCACACGACACAAAGTATTAGCTGAAAATAGCTGACATATTAAACACATACATTCCACGTACAATAAAATGTATGACATCTGATGGCCTACTACATCCGAACTGTGCACCACGAAACAAATAATCTATATTTAGCATCTTTGAAATCAAACACCAACCCTTACAATACATAACTCAAGAGTTCAGTAACAAAGTGTGATGTGGCTTAACCTTTATTCAGTGATCGCCCATAATGCATAGAAAAATTGTGAATTCACGTGTCAGATCATCTGTAAATTTATCCAATTTGCCACACTGAAGCAGTGTGGCTTCGCATGATACCTTCTATCATGTTGATCTCCCAAGATCATCCTGATCATAGATTTGGGAGAATTGTCATTGATTAGTACGACTTTCTAGACTACTAATTGTAATCAGTTATAAACATATGTAAAAATAATTATCTAGCATAAGTATGGCTGGCTGTGGGAAGTGGTAGTCACACTAAAACAGTAGTGGCCCTTCTCCATTGGAAGTTGGGGAAAATGGGGCATTTGGAGAATTATGGACCCCTTTTTTGCCAAAACCAAAATAGTTGACCGATTTTCTGCCAATAAAATAGGTGACGAGGGACTATAAAATAGACAACATATAGCATCGGACGTTGGCTGCTATTGAAAAGGCTGCTTCAGTATGTCAGATGTTTTTCTAGATATTCACCCTCACCTACATGTCCCAGGTTTAACTTAAGTTATTGGCTTGCTTATATGCTCAAATTGAAGATGCACTGAAAAACCTAGCAATAACCTATAAAAAGACAGCCACAACTTCTTATACTAGACAGACTGAGAATATAATTCATGGTTAATTAAAATCTAGTTGCATAGGAGTAGCATCGAGCAATCTATTTTCACTAAGGTATCCCATTTCAGATTGAAAAGGTGTTAGTGAATCAAGATGCATCAATGTTTAACGCATTCTGATAAGGACAAATTACACATTTACAGTTTAAAAATAAATATGTTTATGTTAGTATAAACAACAAATCTCACACACACACTTTCTCTACTAACCTCCATTGGGACTTTTTCCATGTACAGGACTCTTGGATGGAGGCATTCTCTGCAGCTTATTTCCGGTCATGTGGTTGGTGTACTCATTTCTAGCTGATTTATAGTCTCTCCTAGCCAAGCCTCTCTGTTGTGGTGCTGGCTTATTGCGTTTTCTTTTTAAGACCATTGCCAATGCCCCAATCAGTGCTATGCCTAATGAAACCCCTACCACTGATACCTTGAGTCGTACAGACATCTGAGGTAAGGATAGTCGTGGCAAATGAGCCAGTGACATGGTTGACATAATGACCAGTATGAGTATCTTATAGATTTATGCAGATTCCCCTACTCCAGAAGTTGTACTATTGGAAAGTATACCATATCAAGCAACATCTTATGCTTAATGTCAGCATCTGAAACAGACCAAACAAATCTCATACAACTATAGCATATAGCTCTAAATATTCTGTTACTATTTCTAATTAGGATTTGGCCTTTTAGGAAATGAACCAAAATTTATTTTCAATTTATACAATAGATATTAGATATAAAGCAAACATAGAACATAATATTGTCAATGCAGATTAAAGGACCAGTGTAGCTGAAGTTGTCTTCCGACTGATCCCAACCAGGGTTGGCTTTCTCCCCAGCAGAAAGGTATTTCTCCCCTGCCATGGGGAGAAATACCTTTCTGCCTGGGAGAAATGGCAGAAACTTCCAGATGTGTTTATTTTAAGGTGCAAAGCATAACCACATGTAAGCCATGGTATCATCAAGTACATTTGTACAGGGATAGTATTAAATTATTAATGTTTTCATCTGTCTAATAATGTTTAAGAAAAACAACAAAGTGCTTCCAGACATAATCTCGCTGTCTACTTCCCTTGAATATGTTGAATGTTATGTGGTAAAGTGCAAAACAAAACTACAAACCTGCAAGATGAAGCAATTTGTCCAGCCACAATATTCAACATTTACAAAATATTAATTTATATGTGCACATCAAGAGACTATATCAAGAATAACTAACTAATCTGCTGAGATTGATAACCCCCATCAGTGTCACGTTAATCTAGTCAATATGAAGTCTATCTACCATATTATAATTAGGCAGTGCAAATACTTCCCTATGCTATGGTGTAATAACAATCATACACCACTCAACCACTGCTGCATATTTAATATGCAGCAGTGGGTGAGTGTTATTACACAGCAGCATCTCTTCACAGTGATACATACATGTAGTTATATCTATAGACTACATTATGTTGTCAGTAGTATTCAAACATGACTAGACACAACATCACCCTACTCATAGTTGATTGGCTATTTGATAGTGTTATGTTGCCTTGCATAACAAAGCAGTCACTATAAAATAAAATTTATTCAGCATTGTAATGTATATCAATGCACAGATACCAGAAACAAATAATCTCAATCTTTTATCTCATAATCTTAAACATGATGAATTATTGACATACACTTTAAATAAGTATGTGGGATGTGGACAATTTTAATAAGTAAATAACTTATGCTTATGTATATTGTTAAAGTCTCTATTAATTGGGTATTTTCATGGCAATTTTCTCCAAATTTAGTTTCTCCCCTTGGCAGAATGTATTTCTGCTGTATCCTACCAACCCTGACCGCAACATTATGCATACATGTGCAGTTTATTATATGAAGTCGACAAATTTGACTGACACATTTTTTATAGTTCGATCATCATAGACATAGACACTGATAGATATATCTAGATCTACTGAAAGTTAGACCTAGCGATAACGTTAACGGTCATGATATTATTGATATGTCTGTGACAGATCTAGATCTACTCAGAGTTACTCAGTTACTGAGTTAGACATACAATGATACATAACCAAATCGACAATGTCACGCTGATTTCAAATTAAATAAGATAAGAAAGTCAGGTTTTTAGTTTCTATGACGTAGCTACACAACTAATAAGTCAGTAAGAAATGATGTGAGTGAAAAATATATAATCAGATTGGGTGAGTATAAACTGATCTGTAAATTAACCTTTTCACTTTTGCCGCACGTCTGCCATTGGAAACCGAACCGACCGCTTATACTAAGTACCACAGTATATGGTAGCCAGTTCAAACGACCACTTGCATACAGGTATGAATTAACTCAAGCCCAATATACACCCAAAGCGATGTAGCAATTTTGTATCACTGAAGAATATCCGTATAAGTAAAGTAACAGTATTCTTACATTCATATTAATAGGACAATAAAGCTAAATTAGATGGGCATTTAGTATCCCTGCATGTTTCAGACCTCTACTGAACATAATTAAAATGCTCTTCTGGAATGAATTTCCCACAGATTAATAAAAAGTGAACCAAACAATATTCACAGTAGATTAAACAAGGACACATTAGTACTATTTGTCAAGTTTTAAAAATATGGATGATCTATACAACTGAATTAAAATCTAATTTAGTATTATATATTATAAATATCTTCTAAATAATGACTAAATGAAATCGTGATATTACATATTATTGTTAAGTTTATCATATTTTAAATGTGCACCTGTTTACTAGGTAATTCTTATTACTTAATATGTAAATTTCTTATTTTAATATTTTTAGCTATTTAAAATTTATATATATTATTACAATGTCACTTTTGATAGAAATTCTGACCTACATGCACGTTATATTCTGGTCATATTATATTTCCATGTCAAATTTTATATTTCAGTAGTCATACTTGTTTTTTGCCACTTGATGTGCCACCTGCTGAAAAGTTATATATATATATATATATATATATATGTGTGTGTGTGTGTGTGTGTGTGTGTGTGTGTGTGTGTGTGTGTGTGTGCGCGCGCGCGCGTGAATGTATTATGGGCGAAAGGTGTAGCCTAGCGGTAGCCTCGAAAATGACTCGAAAAGGGCCTATAAAACCTACAAAATTTCGCAAGTAGTCAAGAGTATTAATTATTTGTATGCATAACATATATGCCACCAAACTGAGGGATACATTTATTCTGTTTCATTAAACATCCATAGATTTTAGCCTATTATTTTTTGCCACAATAATATATTTAATTATATTTTAGAAAATATTTATTATGTACTCTTTTGTACTGTATATATATTTACATATATAAATATTATCTAATAAATCAAATTTTAAAACTATATGGTTATATAGTAAACCTAAATAATTTATAGTGAATATAATGGTATCTATATAGATTAATTAATAATTCAAATTATAGAGAACACATATACTCAAATATTGTTTTCCAAACATAATTGTTTAAAATATCTTGATGTTGTCATTTTGAAAACAGCAACCATGCAGGGCTGAACTTTAAGGACTTTCCGACATCCCGGGGCAAGTATAGACACTATATAGTTGCGGGGAGGAAAATATCACTCTATAATTCCCGCCGGGCAATATTTGTTTTGGCCAAAAAACGATCGTATTTAAATTTTAATACTATTCACCGTCCGTGTTGATATTAATCATTTGTCACACGGTCCACGTGGTTTTGTTTACTTCCGACCGTTCACCGAAAATCCACAAATTGTATTTCGACTGTGCCCGAATTCTAAATGACATAATTGAACCTTTTTCTACGTAGAAATTAGAAGTGAACCACCAATTAACATTAGCTGAAACATTGTTATTTAGACTAATGTATAGGTGTAAGTCTTTTAGACCAGGGTTTAACCTCTGATCAATTTGCAATAAAACAGTATTGAATTAATTGATATGGTGGTTGACATTGTGTTTGGATTAGGTTAGAGCGTGACAGTGAGTGTGTATATGTTTTAACATAATTTGTTTTCTGACCTCTTTTATTAATCCATCAGAATTAGCAGCAACCAATTAGCAGTCTATATCCATGACATCATATGTTAATTTTCTATGTATTCGTCCCAATACAGTGTATACATGTTTGACAAACGTAACAAATAAAAGTTGAATCTCACAAGGAATAAACATTTACAGTTAATGTACGTATTTGAAGAATAAAATAAGATAATTAATTATCAGTATAAAATATATACATTTATGAAAGAATATCCTAAACTACTAAATACAAGGGTAGTATTATTTTTAAAGCAATGCAAAATATGTGGTTACAATTAATAATGATTACTATATATACAGCAAACCCATGCATATAACATAGATCGGAAAAGTTATATATTGATAACCTGTACGTACAGGTAATAAAACCATTATTGAATTTTATGATTTACTAAATAGAATGGAAATACTTAATTATTAGCATGTAGACTAGTGGGTAATTCAATTCATCTACGTCGATCATGACTAGAAGTGTATCTAAATATAAAAACAAGTTACACACCATTATATGTACACCATGCATTCTGATTATTAAAACTATAAGGAATATGTTATTACTGAAGGATTATTTTCAGTAGGGATTTTTTTGGACAGAACAGAGTTGTAATATTTGATGTAATTAGTCTTGTATCTCTGCCACACAATATGCAATCTGAACAAACAGTAATATTAAATTAGGTAAACTTGATTGATGCTGATAACAGTAAACGGTGAGTCTTTTTTTAAACATTTTGTTTTGTCCTCACCGTCTAAATACCATAATATAGAGTTAGGGTCAGAGGTTTGGAATACGTGCGTCGCTTTGCTACATTAATCGGCTTGTATAGTTGATTTAGTAGATATATATGACGAATGAACGACCATGACGGATGTTAACGTAAGTTTTTTTGATAGATGTCATTATTTTATTTAGCTGAACAACGCATTTAATTATATACTTTCATGTAACCCCTATTGTCGCTCACGGGATCCGGTACCTCATACTAGATCTAGACTCTAGTCATAGTGATAGTCATAAACTGGTGATAGAGTCCTAGTAGTAGGGGTCCGTTGATCTCGGACCACATCGGACGTCAGTTTCATAAATTAATTTCGGCCCATTTTGCATTAAAGTGTTCATTGTAGATTAAATAAAATACGTTTTTGGATGTCGCCGATCTCGGCCCGCCTGTGAGTGTGACTGTCCGTTTTCCAACCAGCTAGCTACTTAGATCTACTTACTTAGGTTTACTTAGGTAAATACTGGAAGTAGGTTGTTAGTCCTGTGTGTCCAGATCCTCATCCAATTTTGAGCAGAAATTTGGTGCTGGCAGTTCACAAATAGGTTTGTGTCCCAATCTTAGAGCTGCCTCAATTAAAAATAACATCTTGATCCCTCCAGTGTTCATCTAGTCTCATCTCAAAAGATTGTACACTAGGAACCTCCACAACTTGACAGTTTATAGCTATTCCCTTTTGTCTGATAGAAACCCTCTTCTGCTATAACTATAGCAGGCATCACTTATTCATCATTAGGCATCTATTATCTATACACCAAAGTTGGTAGGTTTAATTTTTTCAGCCTATTGGGGAACTTTACATCTTGTAGACCTGGAACTAAGTTGGTTGCCCACCTCTGCACATTCTCCAAGGTTACTATTTCCTTCTTGGCAGGCATCCACACCAATTTAGCATATTCTAGATGTGTCCTAACTATTGCTTTGTACAATCTTGTGAATATATATACAAACAAAAAAATTCTGCTCGCTGTAGCTAAAGGTCCGAGCACTTAATGTGCATGCAAATCTGCATTTTTCTGGTACTTGGACGTGGAGCAGGAAGCCGAGCATTGAAACAATTGAACCATGTATGCTTGAGGTAAAGAGCCGAGCACTCTGCAACAATGATATGTCCTGCAGTAAATCATGCATGAAATTAACAAACCCCTTATAAGAGGCCATGCCCTACAGCGACGGCCTGGGGTGTGTCCGGATTCAGGAGCCAGCGTTAAGTGCTCCGTACTATTGGGAGCCATACACATGTGCATTGAGTGCTTGGACCTTTAGCAACAGCGAACAGGTTTCCAATGCTCGGCTATGCAACCACTTTGTTATATATATATATATATATATATATATATATATATATATATATATATATATAGTTTAACCTCACTTTTATCCCAAATTTGGGACCTGGCTGGAAGTTGGCATTGTGGTGGGGTGGCATTAGAATGGAGGAGACATATTTGGCACAGAGCCTTGAGGGAGGGATAATGGGTACAGCACAAAATTGTGTACAATATAAAAAATTATCATGGGAGGAAATCGGATCCTTATTAAAGGTTGACAGTAGGTGCTGTTGGTGGCTATTTGTGGGTGGCGGATGGTAGGGTTAGACTATATATGTGTGTGTATATATCATTCAGTAACAAATATTTTCATGAGGCCCTCAACTGATGACACCTTCAATGATGCCTTGCCTGTCGTCTTGATGGAATTATGTGTGCTGATGCCATGCTAGCAGTTAACTGAGGTGATTGGGGACTGTGAGAGCGATTGTTGCAAGACTTCCAACTCATTCAGCCCCTGCCCGTCTCAATCAAAATTTTATACCCTTCCACTTCTACATGCTTTGAAACATGACTAGTCACAGGCACAATAAATGTTCCATTTATTTCTTTGGGTAGACAGTATTTTGCCTGTGTTATATTTGTTCTGAGCTGAGCCAAACTGGCACACTTACCACTGGTCATTTGCTGTCACAGTCGCTGTGATGAACTCTGTCTGATGTTTTGTTAAAGCTATCAATTGCTGATGGTCTGCTGATCCTTGGTGCTTACCGAAGTCACCTTTTGGGGGGATTAGAAGCATCTTTTCCACTGACAAAAACATTTGATGCCTTGCCAAATTAACAAAATATCAAATTTATTTAGTGGGTGGAGTCACACAATAAATGAGGATTGTGGTTGGGCTGTTTGTTTGTCTGATTAAGCCAAAGTGATGTATAAATAAGTTTATGATCAATAAATCTACTTGTGCATAAGTTGTGGCCATTGGCTGTGTTTTACCTGTGATTGACAAACTGTCAAGACGCATTCAAAATATTTCGAAAACTGTTATCAGTCAAGCCATTTCGCGTAAAAATATTCTGTCATGGATTCCACAAATCGGGGTCCAAGGTCTGACCATGTTATATCTGATTTCATGTTATAATGGACCGCAGTATAACGGGGCCTACTTTGGTGAAACAGGTGAAATCATTGATTCATTACTGTTGTGCCTTTCTGCAAATAATATGTGTCCAGTGAGTACTACTATTTTCAGAACACTTTAGGTGTGCATGAAAAATCAAGTCCTGCTCCTGTTAAGTACACGTCATTGAAATTGTGGTTGTTGCTAAATTACATAAGAACCATTTGGATTGCTTCCTTAGCACAGGGCTTAGAGTGTTGTGTTGTAAACTTTCAGGTTTTGGGTTTGAATATGACTCATACCTCTGTTTGTTGGATGTTTCTCCAGGGAATCTGGGTCCCTCCATGGTCTAACTCTAACTTGTAGCACTGTTAGCCACATATCTCTACCATCTGAGTTAGGCATGGCCGAAGCATATTTTGTCTTTCTTTTCACCTCATTACATTTGGAGGTCTGCTATGTTCACAAAAATGGCCATAAAACACCAAACATTACATAGGGAGTCTTACCTCGAGGTATATGTACCAGGTATGACCTGCACTGGGGCTAAAAGAAGCCTCTCTCTCACACACACACATATAGCAACCATTTGGTTTAATATCTTATTCTCATCATCTTGTCAAGAGTTATGGTTAGCTGTATGTACATTATTATGATTTTCTACACTTAGTTGTTTACCTGTTGTTATATAATTAGTAGATATATTTGTTAACAATAACAACCTAGACTTATGTCATTAATTTACTTTAAAGTAATATTTCCTTTGTTTAAAATATCTCTGCAGTGGCCGGAACTAATCGAATTTACTAACATGTCTGTCTGGAAATGATTTTGTAAAAAAATCACAATGGAAAAGAATGCCACACAACTATTTGTGTCAGTTTCATAATTTAATATGTTTTATTATTATAATGTTTTTCTTCAGTACATGTCTAATCAGCTGTGTATGCTGTTGAGTGGAATCGAGAAGCACGGATCAGTCTGTAATGTGGAGCTAGTTAATTGCTCCCTCTACCTACTGCAGAATGTGCCTGCAACAAGAAATGCTGTGCTTGAATACTTGAGCTTGGTGTTTGAAGAAGCTACATCTTTACAGTTAAAACAGGAAAACAGGTCCCAAGGTATTTAAAAAAAACCCGTCTCTGCAGTGCTCATGTAATATCAGTTTTCCTTCATCTGTTTATTTGTTGTCTTTTCTACATAAAATTTAAAAAAAGTTTAGAAAAGTAATCAGTCTCACAAGCCTTGTTTAAAAATAATATTTTTAAATGGTGGTATTTTTGAAATCTGATACTCTATTGTATGAAATTTGTAGAAGTAAAATAACTGGATTGTTTAGATTAGGATTTGGTCTAAAGTATTTAAAATGCTTGCAAACTTACAAATAATGTATTTGTTGTGTTTTGTTAAATTGAACTGTTTCATACATTTTTGAAAACATTGATACAGATGGGAAAGCATCTGTTTTAGGAGTTACAGCATTGTATCGGATAGTTGCTTATACTGACCTTGATAGTTCATTTACAGTATTTCCATTATTTTTAGCAGGAAGCCAGAAGTGTGACAGTGATAGTTTCATAGAACAAATAAGTGATGTGTTAAAGAAGTACATCAGACAAAATCCCGATGTGTGGACACCAATCTTATCTCAGGTTAAGTATTACTTATACGCACCAATACTATTTCTCGGAATTTAAAAACCCATATTATGCGATTGGATCCTAGTGTCTGGAGGAAGATTCATTCATCAATAATATACTTTGGCCTGATCATTTCATTTTTCTAGAGATGGTTGCCCAAACCATATATCACAGGTGAGATAAGTGGGCCCCCTGAATATCCAGTGGTTGGAGCACCAAGTGGTAGTTAGTGCAGTGTGTGCACACCTTCAGGTGATGATTCATATGCAAATCATACCTGTAGTGATTCGCACGAATGCAAATCGGATGGTTGAATCCTGAAAATGTATGGATATTCGTTTATATGGAAACACAAATCGTATACCACAATGTTACATACACATTCCCCTACCACATATATGGAATCTCAGCTTAATCTTTAATATGGAACTCTCAACCTTTCTGATATGTCCAGTATTGGCAATGTTTGTATTCATGAAGTAAAGCTGAGATTCCATATACATTGTGTGTGTAATGCACCATTTCGGAAGCGTATGCGACATGGCGGTATCCATTTGTTTCTGACCTATTTTTCTTGAGAAAGCCTGCCTGGACACTCGAATTGGACTGTTGGAGCTATCCGTTTTATCACACATGTAGAATTACACTTGTGCATTTACATGTTTTTTGGTCAGATTCGCATAACACATATATGAAATCTCAGCTTAAGTTGTGGGTTTTGCCAGTTTGGCAAAGGGTCCATTTTTTTCTTTCGCCATTTGGAAACCGGTTTCGCCTATGGCGCAACTGGTGATCAACAGCACTGCCCTAGCCCAGTCACTCACTTACAGTTGGGACAAGTGCCTAGGTTAAACAAAAAACACATACTCACTCATTTGGCCAATCCATCTATGTTTAATAGGTGTATATCAAATCACCGAACTAGGACTTATGAAACAGGCTAAATCTATTCAGACATTTTCATTACAGCCATCAGACTCAAATCTTCCATGTGTAACTTCTGCTTGTTATCAACAAGATTTTGTTTACTTTTCAGTGGTCGATTGATCTTCTTGGACAGATTAGCACCAAACTGCACCACAGCAATCACCAGTCTCCGACGTTAAGCGACCAATTACAACAATGGATGACTTGTCCACCGACAAACACATTGATACAAATAGCATCAGACTGTCTAGCTGCCATGTGCGTATTTAATATTATTAAATAGTATATAATCAGTCAGTAAACTAACAATATCTAATAATAATAATATTGATGTAGATTTAATGAAGCTCCCTTACCATATAGTCACCTCATTCCAAAGTATTTTACAATTAATTTACAAAACGTTATTTAAAGATGTTCTATATTATAATTATATAAATATATATATATATATATATATATATATATATATATATATCTCTCTCTCTCTATATATATATATATATATATATATATATATAAACTGTTTTACTAAATAAATAGATTGGCTAAACCCATTAACTGAATTTCCAAACTCAGTTTATTTTTGACCAAAAAATAAATAAAAGTCTCATCCTAATGATATAATACAAGTCCATGTTCTTCTTCAACAACAAAATCATGCACAAATTTCAAAACAATAATTAAAAGATTCTGAACGCTTGTAATAAGATATCCACTTTCATGTAAAAGGAAATAGCAAATTATGCCATTTTACTGTTGGGCATAAACAATTGGTGTACCCATCAGGTCATCTTTCTTGTCAGTAACATTTAGGTCTTGCCCATTTGTATAGATGATGGGATGTTTGATAGTTTGATAGATTTGACCGTAACACGAAGGGAATGGGCAAATGGTGATCCGTGTTTGCCATTTATCAGAAAAGAATTCTTACCTTTCATTCATTTCATATGAAAGAAAACTACGTCAGATTCACTCGTTACGGTGTGTATTGTACTGTACTCGGGTGCAATCTTTTCAAATTTGTTAAATTGAACACGTTTCCAAATATTTTAGCACGTACCAAAAACCTGAAGCCTCAAATGCACATCTTACGTGCAATTACTAATACAAAAAGAAGGCAATAATTAGGGAAAAAATTTGAATCAAGAATTTATAGTCTGTTCCTTTGGTAAAATATAACGTTATTTAGCACTGAAATAAATAACAAATACTTTATAATATGTTGTTACCTATCATGGTTCTCCCATATGGAATGGCCATATAAAGCAATCACTGCATATTCAAATTGTAATGAATGACTTTTCTGCATTGGCTACATGGTTTATTATGCTTTACATAAATTGATAACTTAGGTATAGTCGAGACTAGTTAATTTTACACATTTAAATATCTATCCGTTAAACAAATTATTTTTCCGAAATTTGAACATAAATTATCTTTAAAACCATTTTTTTTAGTTAAAATTACATAAATGTTATCTAGAGAATTGGCGTATTAATTTTGAAGTATAACCATACAGTACTCCTTCAATTCATCTCAATATAGTCCTTTTCATTTCTGTATTTTAGGGTTGGAAGTAGTCCTGAAGTATGTGTTGATGCTCTGTTAGAGGCTTCTGTCAGATATGCTCCATACTTTGACTGGGTTGTAGCACATATTGGGTTTGTTGAAACTCTACATTAATCAGTAGAATTAACTTGTAATGTTTTAGCTCTGTCAACTTGTATGCGTCCTTGGCATATGAGATGTTTGTTAAACATGACAAGAATAATGTAGGTTTAAAAAAAAAAAATTAGTGTCTCATCATTTGTTTTGTTGTAGCTTTATTTCATTCGATTTCAGATCCTGTTTCCCTCAAACTGTCATCCAGAGAGTTTTACTTATAGGACTTGCAGAGTATTACAGCTATCAAAATTCGCAGACTCGTCCTGGTGATCCCGGCAAAATACCGAAGTTAAACTCCGTTGTAGGAATCCTTGGACATCTTGGCAGTCATCATACGAAAGAGCTTCACCAGTCTCTCATAACATTGTTCCAGGTCGCCTATGGTTATTGACAGTTTTAGTAAAGATAAATGTTTATCAATTGAAAAACAGAATTCATATCAGGTTGTTGGCTCAAATATCTATTTATTTCTGTTAGATTGAACTGATATCATCCTGCAGTATGTACTGGTTGGTGCACATTGGATGAAAGCAAGTTATTGCGAACCCTAAAGGGTGATAGTTTAAATGTAAAATGTGATAGAAATCAAAGCAAAACCAGACATGGCTCTTTGTTTAACTTTATTGACATTTGGGCCAATTGTTGGCTTTTAATGATTGCTGCGATGTAGTCTTCCATTAGGTAATCGCATTAGTTTACTTAAGCATCCAACTTCACCAAAAATATGAAAAATAGTTCTTCTGATTAAGCACACCAGCAGTTAAGTACGAATAATGTGCAAAACTTGATTTAGTATCCTATTTAATTAGATATACTAATATTATAGTATTAATATATAATATAAAATTGTGTCTGTGTTCTGTTACAGGATAGCTTAAAGCCGAACAGACCCCAGATATATCAGAATGTAGTGACCTACGTATTACGCATGGCATCAATGTCAGTTGTGATACTCCAGGCATTAGCGTCTAATGTAATACATGTCTGTAAGTACTGACTTATTTGTGTGTGTGTGTGTGTGTGTTTCTGAGTTGGCTTTCTTCGTGAACGTTAGTTATTTCTTTTTGGAATTTGTTCCCTTCCTTAGCTAAAGAACATGGGATAAGTCGGAAAAGTTGGTTATTGTCGGCAAAAAGAAATTGAACTGAAGAACGCGGGAAAAAACTAATTTGCCAGTTCTTATATCCAATTGTGTTTGGTGATAAATATATAACAATAGTCACATGTACCTGTGCAAAACGTGGCTTTTCCTGGTGAAACATGCCAATAGTCTCTCTTACTTCTTCTCTACAGATTAGTCCGTAATGGAGCACCAACTTTGAGGCTTTATACTTGGCGAGTCTCTTTCTTAATTTTCTGTGGAGAGCAAAGTTTAAAAATATATTAAGTTAATATTTAAGATGACGATGATATTCAGCCTTTTCAATAGCAGTCGACGTCTGAGACTATACGTCGTCTATTTTACAGTCCCTCGTTGCCTATTTTATCGGCAGAAAATCGGTCGGCTACTTTGGTTTTGCCGAAAAAGTGGCCTAGAATGCACCAAATACTCCATTTTCCCAACTGTTTTAGGGGAGAGCCACTACACCATGGCCAGCTCTTCACTACCCCCACTCCCTGCAGCTATACCTCCTTCCAGCAATGCTGCAGCAATGGTGTTGCCATGTTTTTACAGGCCACGCAGGTGAGCTGTTGCCTACTTTTTCTAAGTGCTCTTTTCTCTATTTCATACTGAAAAGGCTCCATATTGCCAGTAAGACAGTCAGATCTCTGATGTGTGATTGAGCAAAAAATATTTTAAGCGGAATATTTCCCATATGATTTTCAGGCTCCACATGTAAACGCTATCATGTCTAGATAATTTAGAACAACTATGCCCGTTCAGTTAGTGTAAAGTTAGAAATATGGCTGAAGAAAGCAATTGGCTATTTCCACCTGATTTAGTTTTTTTTAAATGGCATCTTTAGTCAGTTCAAGAAATTGCAGTCGAGTGGAAGCTTAGGCCTGGTGTGACTGTAATTAGAAGTACTTTCACCTTCTACAATTATGTCAGCATATAATATTTTTACATTTCATAGAGCCAACAATTTTAACATTTGTTCACTGAAGCATAGGATTCCTCAAAACCATGATAGTACATAATTGTTACGAGACAAGTTGAGCGATCATTAATGGTTTTGATGTATTAATCTAATTAAATTATTATTATTTATATAATAAGATGGGTATTGTGGTCATTGTACGGTGTTGTTTAGTAATACCCTAACTGCATAATGATGAATATAATAAAATTTAATAAATAAAATGAATCAACCTATTTGAGTTTGGGGGTTGATGCTCTTGAGAGTGTCTTCATTATGTAATATGGCCATAATGTGACCAACACTAAGGCTAAACAACACACTCACTCACTAATCCACTCACTGACTTATCATTCACTGATTTGCCACTCACTGATTCCTTAAATAAGTGCATTATGGGTAATATGTTTCTTCCATTTCTGTCCTAAGGTGTTAGAAAAGACAGAATTTGTTCCATGGGTTAAAAAAATTGTCAAAATCTAATTACTGGGGAAAGACATTTTCCAACTCTAGTCTTTTCATCTTGCCGTCTTCTTTCCTATCTGTTTGTGTCTTCTTTGTTTCTGTCATATCATCTTTTTGTTTGATGATTCTCTAATCTCCAATAATTCCTGTCATATTTCTCTCATTAACGCAGTGACATCAGAAGTCATAAATCAACTGTGTCATGACATGAGTAGATGTAGCCGTCAGGATGTCAATGTACTTACTAACCTCGTTGTCCAGTTGATAAGACGTTGTAATGATCATGGATACCAACTGATCCAGTTTCTGCTTGATTTAGCTGCACCACCGGAAGTGAATAAAGGTTAGTTGCATGTGTGTGATTTTTTAATTGATTTGATTTGAATATATAAGTACATTCAATAGTCGTTATTACTGAATATTAGAAAGGACAAAAATTAAATTCCAAGGATTACACAAAAATTAAACTTGTCTTCATTGTGTTCCTCTAAAAATCTAAAGGTTAAATTTACACACGACTGAAGTAGAAAACTGGACAATGAAATGGCTAAGTCTTATATAAGTTAGAATTATTATATGACATAAGAAATATGAGGACAATATTAATTTAATGAAGTTGAGCAACTGACTAGTAATGAAGTGCATAAATGTGTTTGTGTGTGTGTGTGAATAAAAAAGGGGATTGTAGCCAATTTTAGTTAGAAATGTTCAAGCATATAGTGAACATTGTATGTGCTTTTAGTAAACACACATTAATACACGATAACACATAAGCAGGGTATGAATACACATTTAGGTTAGTGTATTTGTTTATTTTTTTCACACACACATACACAGAGAGAGAGAGAGATTGTATTCCGGTCATTCCTGTTGCCATAATACTAAGATTTAGCATAGATTTAGCCGCCATGTTCTAACTGGTAGCATAGATGGCCACATATCTCAACCACCAATTTCAAATCTTGGTATGGTCATGTCTGAAGGGTGTTACATCCTTGACTTCATCTCATTACCTCTGAAAGTCAGTTTGCCCATTTAGCACACCCTGTGCACAGAAGTGGCTGAATAAACATCAACCATCAACATAGATTTAATGAAGAACCTATCTGATTCCCAAAAATCAAACATTTAGGACAATAGAGACATTGGAGAGAGCCAGAACTACTTGTTGACCTATTTATTTCTAGCATATTATGGTGGATGTCCTAAAGGCTCTAAGTTTTTTTTTAAATATCTTATTAATGAACTGTGATGACCTTGTCCTCAGTCTGGATTACGTTTTATGGGTCTATGTTCTGTGGGAGATGTCATTTCGAAGAATCACTCTAGGGTGACATCCTATCACTGTTTTTCATTATGGGAGATGTATTTTACAGAAAGTAGCTTGTTGGTGAGTTTTCTGGAGCCGTGTTTACTGTCAGCTGTGTTGAGATAACGTATGCGTGTCCCTTTTTGATGATTTGACCTGGTCGGTTTTCAAGTTTTGGACTTAACGCTCCAAATATGATACGAAAAACATGTTGCATGATAGGTGGAGATGGGTGTGTCACATCACCAGCTAATGAAAAGGGTTTTTGTGTTTTTTTCCTATTAAAAATAATTTTGGTAGCAACTTCTTTAAACCTGTTATGTACTGTGATGGTTATAAGCATTGGATGATTTTATGCAATAAAGACAGGCTTGTCTTGTCAGACAAGACAACGAACAGATCGAATAATTCAAGGATGTTAGACATGTATGGAATTTATATTGGCCACACCACAAACATGATTAATATAACACTGAATACATAATAATCATATCCTTGTATACATGTTCTAATATCTGTGACATTCGTTATGATGTTTTCATGGTTTCTTTCAGATGCTATGGATACCGGGGCTACTATTAAGCCTATTGCCAAGGAAACATGTGCTGTCATTATTGTAAGCCCTTTCTCAATACATATTTTGTTTATTTCAATCATTTTTACCTTGGGAGAGATAATATAACGTTTTAGCCTTTTTATGGTAGCAGTCATGTTACCCCTTTTAGCCTTTAATTAAATCATCTGATATAAGTTAATCATGTGATAATTTTCCTTGTTTGGTTACTTTTAATATATTTTGTTTGTTAATAACACATATGTATATTATAAACAAATATATATATATATATATATATATATATATATATATATATTTATTTATTTCGTACTCAAGGTACATCTCAAGACGTTTTACAAATAAAACCTATCTGGTAATTACTTATTATTTTTCTCGGTTTTACACACACACACACACACACACACACACACACATACACACACACACACATATTTATATGATTGCCTTTTCTTTTATAACTGTATGTATGTGTTTATATGTATATAAACATTATATATATATATATATATATATATATATATATATATATAATGTTATGGGCTATATTTTAAACAATTTATATTTTTGTACTTGAATGATACTTAATTTAACATGCTCTTTTCTGGTTAAACTCCAACTTGTTTTAGTGAACTGATGTTACAAATATTAAATATTTACGTCAAATCATAGGAGGTAACTTTTAGAACTAATTTTAGATGTTGTCTTTGATATTGTTTAATGTTCTTTAGAACTGGCTTCTGTTAGACCTACAAAGGTGTGTACACAGACAAGGTAAAGAGACCAGTATAGAGATACCATTACTTAGAGGATTAATGCCACACAGTGTGTTGCTGACCAAACAATTGGTGACCAGCTCGGGTAACAGGTGAGCTGTCAGAACTGTTTGTCAGAAGAGGGATTTCATTGCTTCATGGCATACAAATGTGTGTGTGTGTGTGTGTGTTTTCAGTAATCTTAATTTGTGGCTTCTTGTCCAGTTCACAGATTATTTGGTTCCTTAAGTATACCATGGTATTGACCATGAAACACGGACAGCATATAAGAGCATAATGAAGTTTTACATGAATTAGGATTACAGGGGAGTCGCTTACACAGGAAAACCTATTCAGAAAACACATAAACAATAAACCACGTGTGGGAAGTTTTCATCACAGACTGCAAAAATAGCATTGAAGCAGAATTGAAAATATCTCAAATGTTTTGCTTTATATGCCTAGTAAAAGAAAAACACGTAGGAGTTCAGTGAATGATTGTTTAGTCTTTGTGGTGATCACATTTAGGACGATTTTAAAATAGAACAATAAAATCAATTAAAATAAATTTGGCTGTACCACGATACATATGGTTATACTATTTGATGATTCTTCTCGTTTAGGTGTCTGTGGCTGTCTCGTCTTCTGGCTTCCGTTGCCCTTTACACCAGGGCTCATGATGCTGCCAGTATCTTATCATCGCTAATGGTATCGGCTTCCACACCTCATCAGGTAGGGAGACTGTAATATTTAATTATTAAGTATCTATTTCACCTCAGTGTTATCATCTGAGATATTTTTGCCTAATTTAACCAATCGTATGGACTCTAGATAACTGTAAAATAACAAAAGTCCATTTTAGTTTTAATTCTCTAACCATATTTAGTGCTTTTTCGGGTATTTACACATCTATATGATGTATTATGTGCCATATTTTAAATTTTCTGCTTCCAGTTAGACATACTTCTGACCCTTCATCAAGAGCTATGCATACGATATCCAGAAGTGTTTCAGATGATGTTGACGGAGGTCATGGGCCAGCTTAAGGCCAGAGGTCACTCAACTGAGGAGAAGAGGCGTATCATGCGTAATTTGATTCATTTGGTGGACTGGGAAAAACAGGGCGACCCAAGGCTGGTAGGGTAAGCTGTAGAGCTGAAAAGTACAGTAAAACCTGCGTAATTAGGTCATCCAGACGATTGGTCGATTCGTGACTTGTTTAGAAGAGTGACCCAATGAGACAAATGTTAGATGTTGGCATCACATAGGTGCCTATTAACTCAGGCCTTGCTGTATTTGGGTCACAATGTAGTTTTTAGTTCACTAACAGAACACAACGCTTTGGATTCATAGCCTATAAATTCTTGAACGAGACCGAAGATTTTCTAATTATGTGGAAAATTTATTGGTCATTCCCATATTATTCAAATCATGATATTTAAGTCCTGCAGCAAAATAGCGTTGTTTACTAAATTTTTTTCATGGAATAAAGCAACTGCAGTGTCTGTACTATCACTGGATATCCTGGGAATGACAATTTGTGAAGTAATCAATGTTTCTGGATTTATGCGTAGTTTCCTTCTGGATTTATATATGCTTTCATTATGAAATAAATGAGTGGCTCTGTATTGTTGATTATACGCCATGGATTTTTTTGTTTTAAATACTAATTTCTTAATTTATGAAACATTTTTCGGTAGGTTTTCGGTCAGTCAGGGTGTACATGGACAACTATATGCCTTAAGTGAACACCTGACAAGTGAGTGTTCACCGGACGTGCTGAAGTTGATGTGCTCCGTTGGAATGCCGGCAAATCTCAGTCTGGATACAATCACTACACTGAGACAGCGACTCCAGGCAGCCTTTCTCCATGCACTTACGCTATCCGGTATGTCTAATCTAATCCAATGTTTATGAGACGTCTCGTGTAAACCATTATATTTGCATCAATGCGTAATACACCAGAGAGCAATCCATGGTAGTTGCCGACTGGTGAGCATTGTGCCGTGTAGTTATCACTTTAAAGTCGTGATACCGTCGCTGCACAATCTTCTGCTGCGATTGTCGTTTGATATGCATTCGCTAAATGTTTGAATTTTGAAGTAAAACGATTTCTTGGTGGAAGCACTTCTGCTACTGTAGTGTTGGGAGGGACCAATAGTAGAGAAACAACCTTCATTTAAGGCAGTGCTTAATACTGTTGTTTTCTTGGTGATTACTTCTAGTGTAAAGTTTGTTGTAAATGTTTTACCTGTTGGGTGAACCAGGTAATTTAGCATTTACAGATATAAGCTAACTTTCATTGTAAACAATCTACTGAATACACAGGACGGTAGCTCCATGGCATAAATGGTGGTGCAGTTCACCACAGATCTATAGTACTTGAGTTCAAACCCCAGCTGGGCTATGTCAGAAGAGTGTTTCTTCTTTCATTTCGCCTAGTTACCATTGGAGGTCGCTCAGTCCATTTAACCTACCATCTGCACAAAAGAGGCCATAAAATATTAATATATACATTTGAAATATTAGTACTAATACACAGCACAATCAGGTTATCTTCATGGATGGCCTTATGAGAAACGCTTCTTTTGGTTACGAGAGAAGTTTCACATAAATTATGCCATGCTTGACAAAGGTTGTCCGTGTACATCGAAGTTCATGACTATGCAAATCACTTTGGAGTCTCAGTGTTCATTGAAACATAAACACTGATCAGCTTAAGATACACCACACATCTATTTCAATAATTTGGTGGTGAATTTCTTGTGTGAAATATGGATTCTTGGAAATATAATTCTAACCAAAACGTTTTTTTTGCATCTGACCATTTTATTTCAATAATTTGGTGGTGAATTTCTTGTGTGAAATATGGATTCTTGGAAATATAATTCGCTCTAACCAAAAAGTTTTTTTGGCATCTGACCATTTTACTTGTTATAAAGCAGATGTTAATGATATTCAATGATCTGGTAATCTACATCTATCATGTTTAAAAAAAAATTGCATTGAAGAAGCTTACTATAAGTAACAGATTTACAATGTTTATTGATCACAAATCAATACCACCTGAGTTCGAATGTCAGCATTGGCATATCTGAAGGGTGTTTCATCTTTGACTTCACTTCATTACTTTTAGAGGGCGCTTGGCCCATTTAGCCTACTGTGTACACAAAAGTGGCCAAAAAACATCAATCATCATGATTTCTAGCTTATAACAATTTTTTTTGTGGGGAGGTTTCATGCTCAGGGGAAATGCTGAGACCAATCACTTAATTCTGTTGTATCACACTATCCTATATCAGCTAATGTTTATAATGCTGTTGCTTAATTTTCAGATCGTAATCAGAAGTTTGAGACTTCTTCTTGTTGTTTTAAATGTTTCAAGATGCTTTGCTCAAATCCAACAATCCAGATTTCTGTCTTGCGTCACCTCCTCGAGGCTGCAATATCCGAGGTATTTTGCTTTAATTTTTGTTGTAGGATAAACAAATGTACTTCATACTGTCTATGTTTTGCGTTTCACTCGTACGTGTTATTGTTTATTTCTTTCATTTTGTTTATTTAAAAACATAATAAAAGTGTTAATATCGATGTAAGAAATGGGGGGGGGTGCTCTGATCGCACAGTGGATAGAGCATTGTGCCACCATCCTGTAGGTTGTGGGTTTTAATCCTACTTGTACCTGTGGGATGTTTTCCTATGCAGTTACCCCTCTTGCCTATATCCAAGCTTTGATCAATGCCAGAGATAAACAAAACACTTAATCATTAACTTAGGCAAATATTATTTACTTATTCACGACAGTTGGTCATTTTCCATTATTGATGGTTGTGTTGCCCGAATAATCCTCCGTACTCTAAGTTTACTTCTTTTTCTCATTGATTATATGTTTGCCTCATGTTGTCACAGGAGTACTGCGAGGTATTCGGAGGTAAGTCGCCTGAGAAGGTGATGACGCCAGCTTCGAGTCTGTCACTAAGCGCCAGCTTGGAGCATCCGAGCAGTGTGAAGATTAAGGATGATCTGCTTCAGTCTCTCCGTCCACCGAGTCTTCATAATGGTCTTATTGGACAGGGGATCAAATCGGCAGCTTCACGTTACCAGTTTACTCAGGTATGTCCTGCTGGTTTACCCGCAACCCTCATTGATCATGATTCGCCTTCTACTGACAACAGGAGAAATAATATGGTACAGTCTCATTTAATGTAGATTGCTGTAACATTAACTTGCCATGTTGGCCAGGTAATGTAAAAATAAGTTTGGCAAAAAAGGTTGTTACACACCTAGAGCTGCCGTGCTTACCAGGTAGTTAGATTTTACATGAGCTAACTGCGTTATAATTTCTGGGAAACATGTTGTGAATCTTTGCATCTCCTCTCAGTGCAAATGCACTGACATATGCCAATGAGCTATGTGTTTTACCAAACTGGACGACCATTTCCTGTTTTACTGACCAATATTCTGAATGCATGAATGAAATCACGGGAAAATCTCATATCACGGAACCTTGTTGCCATGTTTGACAACCGACAGTAGTTTTGTAGTGTCCGACATCATGATTAGTTTGCCAGTGACAATTGGGCAAGTGGCAATTGAGCAAGTGTTAATGTTAAACCTTGTGAAGTGAACAAACTGGACAATAGAGTTATTTTTCATTGCAGAGAAGTTGTCCACCCCCTAATGTCATCATAGTCAACCTTAGATAATTTTTAAGTTCCCAACTTTGTGTTTTGATTATATCAAGAAAATCTTCAATAATTTGTGTATGTTATATCATGGGTTGCTGTTGCTCCATTGTAAATAACATAAATAAGCTTACTTTCTAGTAGATATTTGAAGAGACTACCATATAGGACACATTATATATATATATATATATATATATATAGTTATAGCTAATCACAGATTACATTTTACTACAAACTTACTTAAAGACACAGACAGAATCCAATGAATCACATTTTGGGTGTTTATGTAATGTTCAGAACTATATTTTGTGCCAAATATGGGGTCAGTTCCATTTTGTCTGACTCTTTGTGCCTTGTGCCTAATACTTTTTACCATGAGTAGGTACTCAGAGTACTAAGAAATACAAAAGTTGACATAGTTTCTATATATGCCCACTTCAGTATTTCAAAATAACAATACTATTTCATTTCCTGCTCCAGTCTGTGAAGTAAATTTTTATGATTTATTTATTATTATCTAAGGATGAGACAGACGACAACAAACAACTTCTAGTGGTGGCGCTGTGGATTTGTTCTACGGTCATTTCAACGTCTGATGCTCACCAGAACAAAAACATTGCTTCGGGATCTCGGAGTCGCTCCAGCTCTCCAAATCCAGGTGGTCATGGCAGCCGGAGTAGTACACCGAACCCTCAGGGTCCATCCAGTGGACACAGTAGTCGACCCAGTTCACCCAGTCTGAGCCCTGCTCCTGGAGAGATTGTGAGGCCAAGTGGCAAGATATCGACGAACGTTGGACGTGATTTGGCTGTCATGTTCGTTGAACTTGTTACACCTGATGTCATCTACAATGGCATGCTTTGGTTAGAGAAAGACTTCATGAAAATTACTATAGAGAGGTGATTAATAAGAATGGTTAAAAAAGTAGATTTTACAATGCATACATCATATTACATCATATTACATCATAAAATTTACATACTACAAGACTAAAAACCACAATAAAATGTGTCTGGATTTATATTTCCGTCTACATTTTTGCAGAGATCTGATGATATCAAAGATGTTTAATAGGAATCCTGTACTGTGGATGATTTTGGAATTACTCATACAAAGTTAGTGAGATATTTTATTATATTGTTAAAATATGAAACTTTATTGGTACCCAACTACTAACTGAACTTTAAAATAATATTACCAGTACCACTGATGTACAAAATTAATATCATACCACTAATAAATTATATAAACATAATAATAATACTTTTTAAAGTAACTTATATACTTTGGATGAAAATTACATTGTGTGTGTGTATAATTTTCATAAATATATTAGTGATCTAAATGTCCTGGTCACAAAAGTAATTATATTTTGAATGATGGAGGAACCATTGTAAAAACTGTTAGACTGGTATATTTTGGGAGTGTCGCAGAACAAACATGAACATAGACCTCCCATAAACAGGCATCACTCATAGACAGCAATCTATGTGATCTTCAACTGAATGTCATTTAGCTTCTCAAATAATTTAATTAAATTGTATTTTTGTATCGACTCTCATGCTGTGATAATTTATTGCTAGGTTTAAAAAACATTTATTGACAATATATTTATACAGGATTACTGACATGTTTTACATATAAGGGGCTCTCTGGTTATTGAGTGGTTGTTCATAGCTTCTCCCCCACCACCACAGGGGAGCAGTACGGAAAGATGGAGCCGATTTGACTAACCATTGAATAACGTCGTGTTTTAGGTCCTGGTGCTTTGTGTTATTGCTCTGCTGTGATACGGTCATTAATGGCTACGATGGTCAATTACTGGGAGACGTCACGACACTCGTCTGCTTCGACACCGACCGAAGAACTGATGATCACTTGTCGCCTGCTCTCATTATTACGACAGGTTAGTAAAGATGTCATCATCGTCTTAAATGATCTTTAAAACATGTGAAAATAAATTAAATCTGGACCCATCCTACATAATAGATACTGTCATCCATCGTGCAGTGTTTATGTTGATTACTTTATACAGATGTCTTATTGTTCCACTACGGTCACCAAGTTTTTCCCAGTTTAGTACTTTTTCTACTGAGCTTAAAGGAACAGTTCCTTTTCATTTCATTGTCGACCCATGATAGTGCAGTTAGTTAGAGCGTAGGACTCGTAGCCGAAGGGTTGCAGGTTTGAGGCTCCGTGACCTGCAATGCCACCATGTGGTGATTGGTTCACTCAATCATAAAAAATTAGTACCTGACAGGATGCGATGGCTATTTGTTTGAGTAATGCTTTGTGCCTATAATGGCAGCATGCGTTGTATGCACCCTTGGGAGTTGAGATATGTGATGGATTGAAACAGGTCTGAGTCAGGGATAATAATATTGTAAAGTGCCTTAGAGCAGCTATCTAGCTGAATAGGGCGCTATATAAATGTCACATATTATTATTTATTATTATTATTTCAAATGTTCAAGACTAATACAACTATGTTGATGCAAATTATAAATTATGTAACAAAAATACAAACATGATCAACCACATATTAAATAATCTAGTTCATATTGCTGATGAATGAATTATAATTTATATGTGGGTACTACCATTTTGAAGTCAGACATGGACAGGAAGCTGCCGAAATCTGATATCACTAAGTACAGGCTGTTTGTATGATCTGGATAGAGCAACGTAAAGAAGAGTTAACAAGCCTATATTTTCAGAACATGAACATATATATGAATGTTACAGTATAATACATATTTTACTAAATGACTAAAGATAATTATATAGTAAAATTCAAAATGAAGATCATTTTGTATAAAGCAACTCCTAAACTGTCCAATTTATGTAAATGAATCAGTAGCTCCATCGGTTTGCAGTAATTAGTAGTTTGAACCTGTGAGTCAATAATGAGTAATGTTTGTACAAGCTACAGTAGTCAATCTTCATTTAATGGTGCTGTTCTTATGTTTATACAATGATATGTATTCCTAGGGTGGCATGCTTGCTCCACCTCTCTGTTATATTGGCGAGTTCCTGTCTGATCTAATGCCGTATGAAGTACATTTGCTACTGCTTAGTGTCTGGAAGTACATACAGGTAATGTGTTGTTAAAGTTTTTTAGTTGAATAGTTATATTTGAAGAAAACAATCTCTTTAAAAATTACTTATTTTAAAGTGTCTGATTTTTAAATGCAACAAAAGACAACAAACCCCCCCCCAAAAAAAAACAACAATAACATGTGGCAAATTGGGCTGAAGAAATATTATTTACTGGTGTTTTGTCTAATAAATATCGACTCATTATTTTCCTTTGCAGGATAATCCACCTGATCCAATGATTCCAAGAACTGGTAATTATTATTAATATACCTCGATGATATAGATAATATCATGGTTCTTATCTATATTAATTATTTTGATAAATTTCTTCAAATAATTTTCTGATAAGAATCTCTTTAGGTTTCTTTACACTGATTATCATTTCACAATGACAGAATTATATATCCATGTTTGTGTGTGTGTGGGGTGTATATATATATATATATATATATATATATATATAACATGACAATATGATTAATGCTAATCATGTTAAATTCCTAATTTGAGAATAATAATAAATATGCGGTTTTTACTTTTATGTATTTCAGTGTATGATCCATGCTATAGTGAAACCTTACAACGTATTTTTGAATCAAATATATCTAAGATTGGACATCTCTATCCAAGAATATTTATGAATAGAAACCAGCAAAATTAATATTAATTCATTGATACTATTGCTGTGTAATTATATTTATATATTAGTGTATTAAACTGTATAATTTTTATGTATTATGATAATATATTTTCAGTGTGTGTGTCCGTGCGGAGATTATTTCACTTGAGCAAATCTAAAATGGAATAATGCCATTTTGACTGTTGTTATAAATTTGTAATCCAATTATCTCTTCCAAGATCACTCACTACCACCCGAGTTCAAATCTCAGCGTGGGCATATCTGAAGGTTGCTTCATCTTCGACCTTGCTCCATTACCTTTGAAGGTCATGCGGCCCGTTTAGCCTACCATGTGCACAAAAGTGGCCATAAAACATCGATCATCAATCTTTCAAAATACTTTAACATAGGGAATAGAAATCAGAGTGAGTCAATCGTGAGACATGTGTCATCGAGATCAGTCAATGGTTGATACACAACGTGTCATTAGATGTCTTTCTCCTCGGGGCTGATAATGTTTCACATTCTAAAGATGTGATTCTCATAATGGTTTATAGATCGGGTTTTCCCATCATTTATTTGGTAGCGCAGTTGGCGATCAATTTCTGGCATTCGCCTATAAAGCCGGTAGGGCTCTGTCGGAAAGATCACTCTGTTCATTTAGCATAACTTCTGCATTAAATTAGCATTAAAATGGCGACAATTTTGACAATAAAATGTTTAAAGGTCACTGGTTTTGTGCGCACGGTAGGGTAAATAGTAATGAGATGTAAAGTTAAAGATGAAACATCCTTCCGACCTAGTCCAGTTGGGGTGTAAACTCGGGTGCCTGTAGCTCAATAATCAGCTTTCAGCCCCACGTGATCAGCCCAAAAATAATTAAGGGGGGGGGGGGACTATATGTGTAGATTGATTTAGGATATGATGGGAAGTTGGTATTTTGTGGCAGGTGTATTGAGCTTCACGTTTCTTTACAGATCTTCGTAAAATATTAATATTGGCAAAACATGCAAATGATATATGATAAATAAAGTCCCATAAAATAGCAAGTGTTAGCCGAGGAACATTTACGTAGTTGTATCAGGACCAGACACGGGGTCAATCCAATTCCGGAATTGATTATTTAAAAAAAAATGGAATTGGAATTAATAAATTTGGAATTGGAATTGAAGTTTCCTACCAAAAAATTAAATCCACAAATTAATTTACCATTTTATTTTTTAATTCAGAAGTATTTCTTCCATGATGATCATACTTGGAATATAAACTAAAATATTTCTACATCTCACTAGCCCCTGGGCTAGTAAAATTTAAATCCTCTAGCCAAACAAATTTCTTACTAGCCCAACAAATTTCTCTAGCCCAACAAAACTTTATTAGCTATTAAAACAAAGTCAGAACAAAACTGTGCTGGAATCAACAGAGAACACCAGATCATAAATTTGTGTATGGTTGATATTTTATGGCCACTTTTGTGCACATGGTAGGCTAAATGGGCCGAGCGACTTCCAAAGGTAATGAGGCGAAGTCAAAGATGAAACTCCCTTCAGCTATGCCCACTCCGAGATTCGAACTTAGGTGGTAGTGATCTGTGGTTCAGTGCACTACCAATAGGCCCCTTACCAAATGCAAGTACACCAATCTCACAGTGCTATCAGAATCACAAATTACAGCCAAATCGATTGCGGAGTTCTAACTGAACAAGTGACTTGTACATCTTAATTTTGCTTTGTTCTGTTTATGATCGAGGAAGAAGTTCGCAGAATTGCATACATACTGCTTAAATCTAAGTATTAAAATGTATTTTTCATGATTTTGAATGGATAAGAAGCATAACAAATTGATGTATCGGCATCTGCTTTTCATGATTAGCCAGAGCATGGCGCCCGCCCATGAACCGAGTTTAATCTCCTGAACATTGCCAAATATACAGTGACGAGTGTAATAATTTGTGTTGTTTCTAACACCAAATCTTGTGGAAATATGCAGTGTCATTTATTTGTTTGTCTTTGAATAACGGGAGAAAAAGTAGTAGTCTGAATAGTTGATGTTTACCGTCATTCCTCATGCAGGCCGAGTGAGTGATTGACTTCATCGTCATGATGACATAGCTATCGTTGCAAACAGCACCTGGGGTCATGTATTCATTCCACAACGTGTTCAAATGACAAAAGTTATTTAAATTTTAAATGTACATCCCTCCCCTGGGCATTTGCATTCTCTTCAAAATTGTGTGATCAAATATTTACAATTAACCGTTTTATGATCCAAAAAACCGCGCTAGGTAAGATATCACTTGGTAGATTTAACATCCTAATGACCAGATGCTCCCGGGTGAAATATGTGCTCTGACCTACGTGACATAATCCCACGTGTTGAAGCGGCCGGTCAACTTTTTTTGTGAAAAAAGACCAAACTTCAAACAAGAATTATGATTAAATAAACAACAATGAGCATTTTATCTATGTCTGAAATGGCAAGGGCTGACCTGATTTATTCAGAAAATGTGTATTTCATTATCCAAATCCAACCATCCGATGACTCAAACATCCACCGAAAAATTTAAACAAAACGAGAAAACAGCAAAGTCAGACATGGCCTTCGCTGTCATGATCGTGTTCCCGGGCATATAAAATAAAATTTTCTCATTGTAATGACATATTAGACATAATTAATTTGTTCAGTACATTCTATTGATTAACTTGTTAACTTAAATGAATAGTGTCGAATTGATTTGAATGAGAAAGAAGAAAGTTAAGTCGAGCTCTGATTTTATCGCAGTGTCAGCTTACGGGTGATTGCTTGTAGTTCTGTCGCTTGTTTGGCACAGCCTATTACGGGGGATGGCTTTGTTGTTCGGGGAGAATCCCCAGGCTGTCGCTTATTCAGCACAGCCTCTATGTTGGAATAGTTGAGAAAGCACCTCCCCCACCACTCACAGGGGAGCAACACGGAAAGATGGAGCCGAAATACCCTGAGGGTGGTCACTGCCAGAGTGTTTTACGTCCTCGGGGAGTTTTAACGTCCCCCTTTATTTTAAATAATTCAGTGGAGACGGCAACGCCATTTAACATGGTCAGGCACCTACGATGTTGTGAGCCGAGAAGTTAATCACTGGAAAAGTTATTAGACCAGAGGGCAATAAAGACATTAATGATGTGTTTGTGGTTTTATTGATCCACACTCTAACACAATACAAGTATATAATAATCAATAGTTCATGAAGTAATATATTATTGGTGATGTCCACGTTATGGCTGTTGAGGTGATAAGGGAAGCCTACTGTTGCTTAAATATAAAATAAACCACAAAATATCAGACACAGACAGTAATAATTTACACACAGAGGATCAAGGAAGAAACTCAATTAAATTACCAAAAACTGCATATAATTTCTTCAGCAAAGTATGAAAACAGTTAATATGATATATGAAATCCAAATTTATATCATAGTATTAACATAAGAGCAAACAAATAAACAAGAAAGGACAGAGAAATCCACCATACAAACAAGATCATGTGTTTTTATTAACTAAATAAAGACAACTGGCCAATCAGGAAAGAGTATTTGAGTCACGTGATCATCATAATGCAAAATGGCCGTTTACCAGCCAAGATAATCGGCTCACCAAAATTTCTCACATCCTTTAAGCATGGTTCTTATATTCAGTAAATATTTATAAATATGATATCTGAAATGGTTACAGAAGTAGATTTTGGGATTATTTCAGATCGGGAAACTATCGGATGATAAATATTTTCTGCGGTTGATGAGGTATCGGCGTGGGTGTTTTAAACTATGATACTTTTTTTCCACCGCGAAGAGCTCCAAAACAGCGGAAAATAATTCTACGGAAAACGAACTTGAGATTGCCTCAAAAGGGCAGTAGCCTGGTCGGGCTAGTGTTTTAGACTACTCACTAGTCCACAGACGAAATCCGTCTTTTTTCAAAATCGTGGATGTAAACCAACATACATATTTCATGTTTCACAAACACGTTCCTGATGAACTAATGAATTTAGCATCAACAATGCGCGGTGCCGTATTGAATAGCTATGTACATAATCAAAATCAATTTTGTTTCATTTCCAATAATACAGATGAGTTAGGCTTGACATCTATTTATGTGTCAACGCTATGCTTGTGGTATTTAAATTCTTTTTACGCTAGTTATATGATATCAATCTACTTTCATTTTCTTGTTCAATCGTATTATGTTATGGTATTAGCCGTCATACCTTCAAAACATGCAGAAATATGTTCTATTCACAAGAAGGGAAACAATCTAGATATTTCAAACTATAGACCAATCAGCATTCCACCCAGTATGATTTTTGAGAAAGAAATTGTAAATCAGGTGTATATTTTGAAAAAAGTTATATCTGGGCTTAGACAACGACATAGTTGTGAAACTGTTCTCTTACGTCTGGTTGAAAATATAAAGAAATCAATAGAAACAGGTAAAGTAGTGTGTGTTGTCCTAATGGATCTCTCTCGTGCTTTTGATTGTATACGCTATAAATTATTTATATCTAAACTACGAGCATATGGCTTATCACACTCTGCATGCGAATTATTTCTAAGTTACTATCGATATCGTAAACAACGAGTAAAATTAGGTAGTGTTAAAAGTGAATGGGAAAATGTTTACAAAGGTGCTGCTCATGGATCCCTTATGGGTCCTCAGTCTTCTAATGTGTTTACTAATGATATGTTATTTATATTAGAAGATGACGTTGATATATACAATTACGCTGATGATAACACATTTGTCTGTTCTGGCTACGAGTACGAGTATGTCAAGGATAAAGTAAAACGTAATGTAAACAATGTGATCACATGGTTTGAGAGTAATAATATGATGGTTAATTCTGATAAGTTTCAATGTATTGTTTTTGGTAAAAATGAAATTTTAGGTAGTTTTAAGATAGGAGACCATGATGTTGTTCCACAGAATACTGTCAAGATTTTGGGGTTAAACTTAGTGAATTATATTTTGATACTCGTATATCCAACCTTTGTCAGAAAGCAGGAAATGAAATTAATGTACTGGCTAGATTGTGTAATGTACTTGATGAGCCAAGTAAGTTTTTACTTTATAATAGTTTTATCGAATGTTATTTTAATTATTGTTCTGTTGTATGGTACTTCTCTAGTAAATGTAACACATGTAAAATTGAAAAGCTTCAAGAAAAAACACTACGATTTATTAAGTTGGACTTCAACAGTTTCCATAAATTATTACTAGAAAATTGGAATAAACACCCACTATATGTTGTACGGGTTAGAAAGTTTATGGAAGCTGTATATAAAATTTCACATGACAAGTACCCGATGTATCTAAATGCTCTGATTAAACCAAAAATGTACAAATTAATTTAAGATCTGATAATAATATATGTATCCCACAATATAAAACCGTCAAGTATGGTAATAATTCTTTTACCTATTCTGCACCATTTTATTGAAATAAGTTGCCAAATATAATACGAAATGCCCGAAGCTTTAGTAATTATTGTTTATACTTATTTATGTCGATGTAATAGTGATTGTCACTAATGTTATTGTTTACACTTATTTATGTCGACGTAATAGTGATTGTCACTAATGTTATTGTTTACACTTATTTATGTCGATGTAATAGTGATTGTCACTAATGTTAATGTTACGCTTTTATCGACTCTAAATAATTTTTTCTTACTTTGATTTTTACTAAGGATACATATTCAAACTCGCGAAGTGAATGATCAGATGTGTCATTCCAGTTAAATTTCGTGACATATCTCAGCCAATAGACCGATCCAGGCGAAATGCGTTGCATCGGTTACCAACATCGGTCTCGGGTTAGAAACAGCCCACTGTTAATATGGTATGGCAACTTTTCATTAACAGTAAATACTGGAAATCTTTCAGCAAATTATTCCATATTATACGGAGACTTAGACTAGTATTTGAGCTGAACGGTTCCGTCTTTTTAAAGGATTTAACACAATACTTATCAAGATACAACCCAATGATTGAGCGGACCGATTTTCCCAGATGAATCGGTCTATTGGAATTAATATCGAGAACTAATTTTGAATTTAAGCTTATTTGGCTTTCTCTTTGGTGTGACAGATATCAGGAAAATTCATCTGTGGTAAAACCGCCAATGTCTTCTTATAACAGGCTATCCCAATATAATCTTACGAAGTCCAAAGGATGGGCCAATAGGTATAGGCTAGATCCTCATTATTGAGTATTTGACATATAGATTTATGACAACTAATAAAAAGGTGTTGTCTATAGACAGTATAATGGATCTTGACATATTTGTCACACCTTGAAGGAGATCTTCCAATATTATCCAATACGAAAATTAACCATACGTATTTATGCATGATATGAATATTGACTTCTAGGGAAATCACAGCTAGCGAAACTAATGAATATATTAATAATGTTTCCCCCAACATGGTAATTTACCAGTTATATCGAAGACAACTAGAATATCTTCATCTTCGGCTACGTTGATAGATTACATATACATCAACTCCACATTCTGATATCCTTATTACTACTGAAGACCTCAAGAATTTTGGATCTAATCCTGCTTTTAATAATGAATCCATAAATTTATATTCTACAATATTTATCGAATATTTTCCTCTTGATGAGTGAATGTCCCAATCCACGATAGTGCATTTACCTCGAAATGGCATAAAATTCGCCACTGACCGATCAAATTTTTCCAAATAATTTGAACGCGTTTTCAAAGTTTGTAATTCACACGTGAAAAACCAGTCAACGGCGCAACTTACCCACGAGTAGATTTATTGATCACAAACTTAATTACACACCATCTTAGCTCAATCAGCCAAACAAACAGCCCAATCACAACCCTCAATTATTGTGTGGCTCTACCCACAAAATAAGTTTGATTCTGTTTGTTAATTCACAGCTATTGCGTATGGCTTATTTATTGCAATTAGGAATCATATTTTGTGTATAAAAGACCTCTGCTTTGATCATATTGTATCAGCTTGCTACCTTCATCTGAAAAACATGCATTATTTCTGGCGGATGAATATCACCAATTCAACATGGCTATTCTTTTTTGCTAAATTTTGAATAAACATTTTATTTTCCACACATATACTGGGGTAATATTTATGTTGAAGTCAACAAATGATTAAACAATTTCTGGGAAAATTGATGAAATAAACAGTTGTCTTAAAGGATGGCGCAAAACAAGATGAATACACGGACTCTATATTTTCGCCCACCGATCTCCCCCGACAGTCCTCGGTCTCGCTTCACGGTTCACCCATAACACGGTCAACATCTTGTGGACCCCAACATCCGCATTATAAAGGATGCCTAATGTAATGTGTCTGTAAAACATAATAAGGGATTTCAACGATAATCATTATTTATCTCTGAAAGCAATCTTGAGGTGTATTTTTAGAACGAATTTAAAATTTTAAGACACGGTTCATTTCTAATATCTGCCGGTAACCTATTCCTACAATCACCACATGACTTGACCCGAGATACAGGCACCTGCAATAGTATCTGACATGATAACCTGAGTTTTCGGGATGACTTTCTAATGAAACAGATCTGTAATTGTTTGTAATATGACAGTCTAAACTGAAATTTTTATTAATAGTTTTACAAGAGCAGCTTTCAAACGTCTTGGGAAACCCCCAGATATAATGATTTATTAACTATCTTTGTAATTATGCTTATCAGAAAACCCAGACACTCTTCACATATCAGTCTCTGTAAAAGGCTCAAATGTATCCATCTTGGATATGTGGGACTCTTCTACCAATGGCATACCCTGTGATAAGGTGCTGGAAGTGAACCCAGTATGTATATTTAATATATTTTGACAGAAGTTATTAAAACCATAAGCCATATCTTAATATGAGTTGATAATATTTGGAAGGACTGTCTGACTTTTATGTAGTACTTCATTCATAGCACTTAAAACAGTCTTTTGATTTCCCTTGCATCTTTTTAATGTAATATTCTGATTTAGAATAGGCAAGTGTTTTTTAACTTGAATTTTACTGACCACAAACCAGTCCTGATCCACAGTCGCTCACAATATCTTCTGTGTCTCTTTGCAGTTTGTATGTTCTTATTGTGCCATGGAATTAGTGGTCTTCTTGGCATTTCCTGTATCCTTATAGGTGCAGGCTAATCTACAATGTTTCTCAATGTACTATTATAGGGACCCACCAGATGACCAACATCATCTCATTCTGGTGGATCCAATACTAGAGAAAAGACCAGCAGATCAGCACCAAACAAATCCTTGTCAACCTGTATGAATAACTTTAGCTGAAACAGATAGTTTCCTTAAAGATACATCAATTTTAATAAGGAAATTATAAGATAGCATGCATGGAAGACACAGATAAACCCTTGATCAAATTATCATCATCACAGGAGATGACAAGATCTAACACGTGACCATGTTTGTGGGTCCTTTCTTGCACATGCTGTCTGAGACCGGCAGATCGAAGAATGTAAGCCAGTTATTTGGTATCTACATTCCTTTGGCAATCCCAGGGTATAGTGAAACACCTAAGATCAACAGATGGCCACTGTTGGTAGCAAGCAAGTCAAGAAATTCTGAAAATTCCTTGAACAAATCTGCCGCTTTCAGGTAACTTTTCTTAGTTGGGTGAAATCAGTAGATAAATCATAATAGCTACATGAAAACTTATCCTCCAGACAGGAAAGTTAGCTGGTAATTTTCAAAAGACTTAGTCTGAAAGTGCAAATGGATTTCACACTTCAAAGAACCATAAAGGGGAATGCCGAACCCCTCACCTTTCTTGTGAATCAGAGATGCATGATGGAATTTTCTGGTCTGAAACATTACCAGTCAGCCAAGTCTGTAATGACAAGAGTATCAAAATCTAGACTATGTATATATCCTTAACAACCTCAGATACTTCATCAGATTTATTACAAATCGACTAACAATTTATTAGACCAATACTTACATTTTGTACCACTGTGCCATTATATGGTGTTATTGGTGCAATGATCAAATTACTTGTATCAGATCACATCTGCTTTGGATACTTTCCACAGCATGGAGGCATCGCTAAACAAATGGTATTAACACTTTGGGGTAGCAAGGCAAACAACTGATATTGAATATAATTCATTATCTAAATATGAGAAAGAAATAAGTGGAAATGAAATTATAGAGGTTACACAACAACAATGTCGTCAAAACTCAACCATTAAAAGTCACAGGAAAAGGTTTCCCAAATTAGTCAAAATATCAGTGTTATATATTAAAATTAGAGATATACTAATTTTTTTCCCTAGAAATAAAGTTACAGTGATTTTAAAACTCGCTTTGTTAGCATCTCACATGGACAAATATGCCACAGCTTTAATCGATAATCTTCGGAAAACTTCGGAAATTTGACGTCATTTTTGACAAACATAGACGTAAAACACTCACCATGGCCTTGTTTAACCCGTGTTACATGTTCTATATTGTCTTTATTAAATGGTGTATTGTGCTGTATATAATTGTGGAAATGGGTTTGCCAGTGGACGGAAAATACCTTCATTCCACCCAAACAAGATTCGTTCTGCGGGAGACACTTTGAGCAACAGATAATCGTTATTTCACCGTCTATGACACGATCAGTTGGTTATGAAATGAAGAGTATCAGGTTCACAGAATATGCCATTCCAAACATTCGACAAACTGTGCGATGCTAAGCTCAAACGAATCAGCAGTTTAATGGAGAAACTGAATAGAAAACGGGTATGTATGAGCAATAATAGGGTAACACTGGGAGCAAACTATTGGACATTCACCAGTTCACGCATTTGTGAATAAGTAAAATTTCATTTATTGCCCCAAAATACATATTTACTTAGGCTTTCTCAAAGGTTCTTATGTCTGTGTATTATATACACTACTAAACTGTTAAAATAGTAGGTGTTCCACCGAGGGCAGCACATTCTTGTACACTATAGGCCACATATGGGAGACACTATGCATCCACCGTGCTCCCGTGTACCGATAAATATCACTTTATTTTAAATGACGTTATGTGATAGGAAGAGGGAAATATTCGCATTCAGGCCCAGTGTGTTGACTTATCAATTAAGCTTATACCAACACAAACCAATACAAACAATCCAACTCTTGTTCTGGACCGGGGCGCCGGTGTCGGCGGTACAGGTGGCTGCTCTAGATCCATGTCTGCACTTGCTGCAGCTAATTCCTCGCAATTAATACAGTCTGTGACTCCTTTTCGCCAGTGGTTCAAAGTTGTAGGACTTGATATCCATGAGAATGTCAAAACATTCGTCGGAATCTGACATTTTGTGTGTCAATTGGTCAGAACGCTCGTAAACAAAGTTGTAGCACTAGTGGAGCGGGATAGCTAACCTATTGTTCATTTTGTGATACACCTTGTATCATAAAATGAACAATAGGTTAGCATGGGGTCAATTCAATTCCGGAAATGGAATTGATGGTCAATTCCAATTCCGGAATTGATTATTTAAAAAAAAGATTGGAATTGAAAAGTTTTGAATTGGAATTGAAGTTTCCTACAAAAAATTTAATTCACCAATTAATTTACCATTTAATTTTTTAATTCAGAAATACTTCTTCCATAACAACCCTACTTGGAATATAAACTACTCGGAGTATGTATTCCAAATAGATACTCGGAATACCTACTCATGGTAAAAAGTAGTAGGTAAAAAATGGTAGGTAAAATGGAATTTGAATTGATAAATTTGGAATTTGAATTGATAAATTTGACGTGGAATTAGAATTGACCAAATGGAATTGAGTGGAATTGGGATTGACTAAATGGAATTGATCCCATGTCTGGATACAAGCACCAAATTTGGTACACACATAGCTTAATATATTTTGAAGAAATCTGGATACATTGCAAATTGGCACCCTGATTACCATGCCAGCCATTTTCGAAAATGACTGCTAGCGGCTATTGACATAGAACATTTTTGCCACCCTATACTGCTATTTCCATGTTTCATGAAAACAAATATTATTTACATACAAGTTACAGTGCAAAATAGGTTATTGCAATGTAACGCAATAATAAATGAAAGAAAATGCAACAAAATTGTGAGATCGTCTTTCCATGTTATAGTGAGAACTTGCTTAAACCGGAGACGTAGCACGTACAGTTGCGTGTTAGCATAGACCATATAGCAATGTTCAGTAAATGTACTGAAGCTATTAGTTAGTTGGTGATGGCAACACATGGTCTGGTAGCATTGTCTTCCCCCAGATGTGACCACCCTGGTAGATCACCCTCTTGACATGTTCCCCTAGAGCAGCTCGGGTGATGGTTTTGTCAAACAAAAGTAAGACAACAAACCTCTCCATTTTTCCCCGAAAGCTCTTGCCAGTTCCGAATGATAGCCACAGTTCACATCCACCGTGTAGATGATTTATGACAAACACAGCCAGGACCACAACATCGGTGTTAACAAGGCGAATGAGCATCTGGTGGTGGCCATGACGCACAGCTTATGAAACGTGGAGTAGCATACGACTATTAGCTTATTCATGGCTGCACCGGACCAGGGTGTGGACATAATGCAATAGCTCTGTGCTGAGCAACCCATTCTAATCGATGAGGACAACTTCCTTGTCTTCCTTATAGAACGCCTGAAGGAGGACATTGGACAGGAAACTGAATAGTTCTGTTTTGTTGCTGTCAACCCGCAGAAAGTTCTGTCAGTTTTCTGGTACGGGAGCCTTCCCAACCACACGTCTCCTTACACCCTTTCAGGGAGTCATCAGTGTAAGTATCCCAACCGAGGTCCACACGTAACACACAGAGCATCTGAGAAGAAATATATGGGATAAATACATGCTTGGCATATTCATCAAATGTCTTGACAGCTGCTGGCTTCGTCATCAGAATTATGGCAGCTCCATCAAGAACAATAGAGGTAGCATCATGGATCTTAATCTGAGGTGGACAGAGGTGCTTCAGGCATATTAGAATGTCAGTCTTGGTACCAAGTCGTAATTTTCCTCCATCGGAGAGCGATGGGGGCCATGCTTGTTTCTCATGTTGAAAGAAATCTTCCAGATTACCATCCCTCGTTTGACAGCTAATGTAGAGTCGTGAAAACAGCTCAACATCATGTTTCATCGATGTCAGCTGCTGCTTCTCCTTACTTGACGTCTTTGTCGTTGAGCCAACAAACTGTTTCCACCATTTGCATTGGATTATGTGATCAATGGGCTTTGTTTTCTCCACAAGACATTCCCATGTGAATGTTTGGAACTGTTGTTTGCCAATCTTCTGTGCCTTCTTGATAGCCTCGACTGCGGATGGATCCGCAATATTTTTGCTGTCAAGGACAAGTAGGTCTTCGCTCTCCTCTTTGAATGGGTTACCCAGTTATTCCATTACGTTGATGAGTGAGCATACGTTTTTACTAAATGTATTCTGCATGCTTGCTGTCTGGTCATGGTGGAGCAACTCAATTTGTCTTTCCATGAACTGATGTGCATCTTCAAAGTACTCAATCAGCGCAGCAACCTCAGGGTCAGCTACCATCCACCACCGGAGTGCAATAGTGTTGACTGTAAGACCTGCAACCATCCATCACTCTTAATGCAAGTATTATTCTGCTCATGTGCTTGATCGATGGGGATTGCCAAGAAGACCCGGTCTGAATCGTGAAATTGCCAGCTTTAAATTCTCTGCAACATCTGAATGTCTCTTTGGTAGTTCAGTAATATCACACGGAGATGAACAGGTATCCAGCGAGCATAGTTAGTATTGTCCAGAGCAAAGAACCAGGAGACAAGTTCTATCAAAGGATCGAGGCACATGCTGAAGGAGGACTGCCGCTGGAACCGCACACAGATCAGTAAACACAGCTCCAATGACATGACTGTTGCCAAATAATGGAATTGAGGGCAGCTCTCTTCCGTCTTTGAACACAATTTATCAAACTTGATGGACAATTCTAATTCAGGAATTGATTATTTAAAAAAAAGATTGGAATTGAAAAGGTTTGAATTGGAATTATTAACCACATCAGTTGTGAAGACGTCACCACGCATCTTAGTAGGATAAACCACCTATTCCTTATGAAACTCTCGCATGGCAGTTTCTCCTAGCATGGAAAACAAATGAAGCACACGGTCATACGTGATACTGACACCTACATGTGAAAGCCGATCCACAAGTTCCCTTTTTCAGTTTTGGGCATGGACCATCGGGCCTATATACATCGGTACTGGTGTCTCCTGAGTAGTGCCGTGTCTGACTTTGGCAGACGTTGTGGGCCCTACCATCCGCGCGCAGAACTGTATGCAAATTGGTGTGTTTAGTAGTTATCAGTTGACCCTACACTAAGTGACAGCGATAAGACGCTTTTTATCAACGATACAACAACATTCTACATAAGTATAAGTGTACTTTTCTAAATAAAAAACAATGTTTGCTGTAGTATCAACCATCTGACAAAATACTACTATGAGGACAGTGTTTTACTGATTCATGGTACTATATAATCAAATTATAATATCATGAAATGAGAAATTACTTTGTAAAGTTCCATCGAATTGTGAGTGAGTAATTATTTGTCTCTCATGGTTATTAGAGTATCAATTATATCGATTATGGCACATGACCTCAATGATTTAGGAAGTTTTGACCAACCAGTGGTGGCCATTTTGAAAAATGGCTGTCAAGATATATGTCAACACATCTGCACTACAACCGAAAACCGGGTTCTTAACACTGCAATGGGCAAAAATATAGGGCGCCGCTAAGTTAGTCCCGGGCCTTCACTACCGCAGGACAAGAGGCGATATGATAGAGCTATACAAGCGTACACATGGCATTAAATTAGATTAGCCACCAACCACCAGAGGACATTCATTCAAACTAGCCAAAGAACGCGTAAAAAGGCTACGACAAATGTTCTTCACCATAAGAGCAACAAATGCATAGAATCAACTCCTAGCTGGGGTTGTAAATGTTAAAGCAAGGTTAGATAAAGGCTGGAAGTCGATGGAAATATAGCCAACAACCGGTAAACGTATTATTTCAATATGACAATGCGTCTCTAGGTAGGTCAATACCGTTGTTATTACCAAAGAGTGTAATATATATATATATATATGTTACATTTAATCTGTATAATCAATTAATATATATATTACCTGACAATTTTCAGGTAATTTATGTATTAATAACTGCCAGACATCTTATCTATTTCCATCCAGATTCCTTATTACACCAATGTAAGAAAGTTATGTCGTTGTTGCAACACGTTTGAGTTTATTAGCTTTGTTATGTATAATGTAGAATCTATATTGTTGTCCTCTTATGTGGTCTGGCGAAACGACCTATTAATTCATACAATGCTGCTTGATGGATTTATACTCCTGGAGTCGTTTGTTACTCCGGCAGGCATCTCCATGGGTATTAAGCTTCTTGTCTATCTGGACAAAATATTCGGTAGACACTATGACTATATTACTTATCTGTAGATCAGAATTAATATCTATACAAAATAGAGTTCTATAAATTTGCTACTGACATGAAAGTCTTATTGGGTTATTTAATATATCTTGGATGTCTCTCTCTCTCTCTCTCTCTCTCTCTCTATATATATATATATATATATATATATATGTGTGTGTGTATGTGTGTGTGTAAAAATGACCTGAATGCAGCTTCCAAAGTCTGTACACTGAGTGAGCAATCGCCATTTCTTTATGTATTATGGTGTAAATGAATACATCATAAGCATTAGTTTGTTTATACAATAGATTCAGTAAATTTTCAGAATGCATTGCAAAATGGGAGCATTCATTTTTTTATAATCTTTGTCTCCAAGAGAACTTCCTTTTGTAGGTCTGCTCTCCCCAACATTTGTAATATGGGGGCATTCCTAATTTGATAAATCTTTGTCTCCAAGAAAACATCCTTTATAGCTCTGCTCTCCCCAATATTGGTAAAATGGGGGCATTCCTAATTTGTTAAACCTTTGTTTCCATAAGAGACCTTTATAGCTCTGTTCTCCCCAATATTGGTAAAATGGGGGCATTCCTAATTTAATAAACCTTTGTCTCCATAAGAGCCCTTTATAACTCTGCTCTCCCCAATATTGGTAAAATGGGGGCATTCCTAATTTGATAAACCTTTGTCTCCAAGAAAGCATCCTTTATAGCTCTGCTCTCCCCAATATTGGTAAAATGTGGGCATTCCTAATTTGTTAAACCTTTGTCTCCAAGAAAGCATCCTTTATAGCTCTGCTCTCCCCAATATTGGCAAAATGGGGGCATTCCTAATTTGTTAAACCTTTGTTTCCATAAGAGATCTTTATAGCTCTGCTCTCCCCAATATTGGTAAAATGGGGGCATTCCTAATTTGTTAAACCTTTGTCTCCAAGAAAGCATCCTTTATAGCTCTGCTCTCCCCAATATTGGTAAAATGGGGGCATTCCTAATTTGTTAAACCTTTGTCTCCAAGAAAGCATCCTTTATAGCTCTGCTCTCCCCAATATTGGTAAAATGGGGGCATTCCTAATTTGTTAAACCTTTGTCTCCAAGAAAGCATCCTTTATAGCTCTGCTCTCCCCAATATTGGCAAAATGGGGGCATTCCTAATTTGTTAAACCTTTGTTTCCATAAGAGACCTTTATAGCTCTGTTCTCCCCAATATTGGTAAAATGGGGGGCTTTCCTAATTTGATAAACCTTTGTCTCCATAAGAGCCCTTTATAACTCTGCTCTCCCCAATATTGGTAAAATGGGGGCATTCCTAATTTGATAAACCTTTGTCTCCATAAGAGCCCTTTATAGCTCTGCTCTCCCCAACACTGAACAGTCAGTACTTCATGACTCTAATGGGTTCTATATACTCTAAACATTTTAACAGTTTATTAAACAGGGGAACACCATTGAGCTGACAGTACTGTAATATGGTCTGAATAAGATGAGGTGCGTTGATTTTTTCTAATTTTATAATGCATCACGTTATCTATAAGTTACAATTATTTAGTTTTTCCTGGTAACATTATCAGCCATCGCCGATTGGGATAATACGTGACCACCACCTTGTGAAATTAAACGTGCACAGCACCGAGGTGCAGGCAGGATCAGTTCGAACACAACAGAAAGCTGCTTCTATACAGAACAACAACAACTGCTCACCATATGTTCTATAGGTAATATCTTTACTTGATGACTTAAACCCAGTTTCAAGCCAGTTTCTTTCCTTTATTTGTAATCATTCTATTTATTATTACTAGTTGACTATATAAATAGGAGTGGACACTTCGCTGTATTGTTGATGTTAGTTTATTATCGTATAATGATTGGCTAGTTTTGTTTCGTCATCCAGCAATTAGATTTAACAAGTGAGAACCCTGATAGTATAGCGATAAGATCAATGTGTTGTAATCAATAGTTGAAATAAACGTGAGGTACCTATGTTTACATTATCTGGCTACCCTCATCCATATATCCTAAGTATTACAAGCACTGAAAGTAAACAAACCTCTATCTCTTACCAGATTTAACGTGTATGGGAATAAACTATGTATGTACCGGAGATCAGTATATATAAAACGTAAATGTTGCTGTTTTACGGCCATTTTTGTGTACACGGAAGGCAAAATGGAAGATGAAACACCCTTCTGATAGTGGGATTTGAACCCAGGTGCTATAGATCTGTGGCCAACCGCGTTACCAGTTATGCTATGAATACGCCCGAGTGTTATATATATATATATATATATATATATATGATTGATGTTTTATGGCCACTTTTGTGTACATGTAGGCAAAATGAGCCGAGCCACCTCCAAATGTTATGAAGCCAAGTCAAAGATGAAACACCCTTTAGATATGGCCACACCGAGGTTCTAACTGTGATCCAATGCGCTATCAGTTAAGCCACAGAGGCGCCCTAGTATATATATATATATATATATATGTTTGTGTGTGTGTGTGTGTGTGGTTTGAAAATATTTGGTTAGGGTATAACAATAGTGCGCATTGTATGTAATTCAATACATAGACAAAGGGCCTAAGATCTGGAAGATAATAATTTAAAATAACACTTGTGTATTATATAACATCCTGTACTACAAGTGCACTGCGTGATGAACCAGAACCAGATAGTTATGTACCCTTTGCATGTTTGGAGACCAAACATACACTATAGCTGACACGTACGGACGCACACACACACACACACACAAAACACACGCACACAGAGAGATATAGTAGAATTAATTCTCTTTATTGATCCATTTTACACATATTTTAATATTTTACCCACGCCACGTAGATAGACAATGATACACTCGTATGTTGTGTGTTTGTGTGTGCGTGCGAGTGTGTACTCTATCGTGTCAATAAGTACTCGCAGCCTTTTACCTTCGATTGAAAAAACACGCGAAAGTTTAGTTCAACCATCTCCAACTTATTATAGTACGTGTAAGTAGTTCAATGGTAGAACCAGTCCCAATTTATGCTGGGTAAACCCCCCCCCCAATAATGCTGGGTTGACGGTAGGTTTCTAACACGTATGCGCGTCCCCAAAAATTGTGGACATATCTGTGACGAATTAAAATATCACCCAACTACGCGCATATAGCACTCAATCTGAAACTGTACCAAATCGAAGTAAAGAATGTCTAATCTGTCAAGTATGTCTACTAGTATAGGAGAAACACATATTCTATGTTTCCATTGAATAGGCTAACAGCGTTTAGCTTAAACAAAGCAGCCGCTCAATCACTCACTCACTTATGCGCTTATGAATAGATTTGTTAGAAAGCTCTACTCCAGTCGAGATTGATTGGGTGGGGGAGGGGTATATTTAGGCAGGCACACGACATTTAATGCGCATTGTTTGTAAGGAACGAAACGCGCCAAAGCGATGAAAACAAGTCTTTCTAGCCTGAGTAGACGCCGAAACGCTGGTGCGCATACTTTGTTTGACCAGTGTATCTAAAAGCACTGGGCCACTTATACCAAAGGTGTGTAATATATTACGCACTTTGGTTCTACCTCGGGATATTTGCCTCACGTCCACATTTGACTGTACGCCAGTTGACTAACAGACGCGGTATGGATAAAGAAATTGCCGAAGCCAATGAGAAATATGATTTTATCCGTTTCACATTTACTGATATACACGGAATAGGTCGGTCGAAGACGGTTTCCAAGTCTTCGTTTGACAAATTCTTCAAGAAAGGAGCTCAATTTTATGTGGGTAAGTATTAACCCTTTACCACTGTTGTTTGTTGACATACGATTTGTAAGTTTCAACTAGGCCAGTAAAGCAGTTGGGTTTGTTAGAGCCAGGTCAGCGTTAAGTGATGTCATACGGGCTTCGCACCTGTTAATGTAACACATAGACTAGTAGGTGTATGTATGTAATAGATTTCCTCTATAGATCGATATCATCCCCCAACACATATTAAAACGCTATGCTTCTGATATGGCATTTCTGGGCTTTCAGTACTTTTAAGTGTTACAGATATAAATGCAAATTGTGAAGCCGCCGAAGAAACAAATTTCCCATGAAGGTAATGCGGCGAAGTGAAAGATGAAACACTCTTCAGTACAGCTAAAATATATTCCAATATCTGATGAAATACAGCCGAAGTTACGTACGACTATTCATACCTGACATCGATAGTCTATTATTTCTAAAAAAATATTCACTGCTAAGAGATAATGGAGAAGATATATTAGATATACATCAATTATATGTACACAATACTAGCTCATCGGAACTCATTTGGTGCAGCTGTTCAAGAATCGATATCATATCATAACGTTCGACTTGTACACTCGCGTATTAAATAACAGGATAATCAGTGGTGATGCACCTTAGCGACAAGGCACTTCAGGAGCATAGTTCGTATCGGTACACGTTTTGCAAACATTGAGGTCGAGGGATAGAAGTCCAAGGTTCTGTGAGGTGCTTCCTCTTTAAATAAAGGCCTTCGATCAGATCGTTGTATTTCTCAGACTAGGGTCCAATGACCAATGGTCATTAAAAGAACAAACAAATGAGCAATGTCTAACTCTATTTCTAATATTTCTCAAGTAATTACTAAGAGTATGAATGAAACTTTATGAGTGGTATGCAAGTTTAGGAAAGGGATACACTATAGCCGCCAGACCTGTATAAAGATGAGTTTGTTTCCGAGGAGGTTTCGTAGATTGTTTTCAACGCATATTTTGTTCTATGAAGTCTTCGAAGATGTTTTATGGTAATATCATCGATGTCTGAATGGTTACTAACCTCTGTAAACACAGGGGAAAAAATTGTTAATAGTTTTTTATATGCAATCCAGTCTAGCAGATGTATATTGTTATTAGTAGGCTTACGTACATCGGAATAAATTCATAATCTACTGAAATTAGAACTGTAACGGCTATCTTAGAATAGGAAGTTTTCCCGATAATAATATTTTACTATGTATGAAGGGTAGAGTAATTTGGTTAAATACAGTGAGAGATAGGGTAGCACAACTATAAGTATTCGACAGGTATTGTAGTAAAAATCAGATTAATAACAATTTGCAAAAATATATTAAATTGCACGACAATAAGAATTGTCTATGATTCTGTATTGAACAAGCGCATGGGAAGTGATGTACAGCCAAAAGCTATGATTATTTTTACAAGTTCAGACGAGTTAGGAGCATTATAGACAATTTCGGGGACGCATGCGCAGTCCGTGATATATGACAGCTGTTGAAAGTAAATCATCAAATTGGGAACTGTAATGGACATGTTATTAATATGTGAAACATATTATGATTTCCGTGATCTCGCGATTGGTAAAAGGAATGTTTTTATTAGATGGTTCAACACGACAACTATATTCTACCACTAATTTAGCGCACAGATGTCAAACCTTGTAGCGAGCGAACCCCGTGAAACGCTACCCGCACCGGGGTTTCGCTAGATTGCGCAGTCGTCGCGGAAATTGTCTATGTTTTATAAGTATATTTGCAACAGGCCTCAACCACTTGAGTTGAAATCTCGGCGTCGGCATGTCTGAAGAGAGTCTCATCTTTACTTTGGAATTTAAGCAGTTTGTCACAGATTATTTTATTCATGATAGACAGATAAAGGGATTTGTGTGTAGACAGATTTATACAGTCTTGTCTATTATTCACAATCTAAAATGTAAGCGGATGTTGAGAACCGAGTGTAATATGACCTATGACTGAGAACTTACGACTTAATATGACTTTTATATGTAAATGATGTTATTATGATTTTTGGTATCTAACTCACTTATCTCTTGTTATTTACATATATTTGATGTGCCGAGCAGACACAGATGTCTTATTATTGGAGATTGTCACAATAGTATTCAATGTCGTAAGAAACAAATGAGTATGAGGTAAATTGTTGTAGGTCGAATGAAATATTAATGCGTTTTGTTTTAATATCTACAGATATATCAAAAGTGTTGTAATGCTGGGCATAGCAACGTACATTCATGTGTTGACGAGTAAGCTAAGTGTGGGTGTGTGGGCGCGTGAGAAATTAGCTCTCTATAGCATTCTTAAAGCAGCATATTATTTTATCGTCTGTGATACTGTGTTATAGAATCAACAGCAGTATATGACCTGATGATTTGTTAAATTCAAACGAGACTCGGCACACCCATGAAACTTGTTCATTGTGATATGTGAAATAACTTCTAGCGAATGTATGTCTATGTTCGCCAAAATATACATTCGCCAGGAGGCAGCACTTTATGGTACCCCCACAAATAGAGGAATACGTGTTGTTTGTTCGCAAAAAATCTGACAAAAGTTAATATCACATTGGTTGGAACTGTGATGTGTACTCCTTAAAATACGTTTTTAAACAGTATTTTAAATCCTTATTTATATGAGCAGATGTCCCAAGTAGCCATCCACGGCAGCAAACTTTGAAGCATGTTAATAATATTTCTCGTTCATAATATTAATCACGGCCCATTTAGCCTACCTTGTGCACAAAAGTGGCCGTAAAACATCAATCATCATCATAATATTAAGTCAAAATGGACATAATAGGTCTTCTATTTAAAATTAATTCTTATTTAAGGAAATGAAATAAAAGATAATTCAAAAGAAGCACCCTATTAAATCAATACGATAACAACAAAAAATTGACCTTATAATAGGTTAATTTAAAAAAAAAAATTATATACAAATATTTATCATGTTACAGGTTCATTAGGATTTGGGTTTAAGGGAGAGCTGGATGCTTGCGATAAAGTAAATGGTGAACAAAAGGCGACCAATTTCCAATCGACGGGTAACCTAACCGCACTTCCGGTTTCTGGTACACTTCATCCATTGTCCGCAGATAAAGACAAGACGTTTCGTGTGGGCGAAATCCTGTGTGAGACATTTCATTCGGCAACAGGAATGAGACAGGAAGAGAATCCGAGGTATATTATGTTATTGTGCTAAAATTTCGGCATAATATTACTAGAAAGCATTTAAATTGCGCATTATTTTGGTACCGTGTAGCGCTCCACAATATTATAAAAACATACATATTAGCATTGGAAAACTTATTACGCAAACGTAATATACAAATATTATGATTCTGTAAAATAGTACATATTGGAATGAAATAGTATACTATACATAATTAATGTGTTAATAATCATTAGCAATAATGATTACACATAAGGGAAATGATTAGTTATTATATACAATATTAGATAATATCAGCCTTAAGCTGGTTTTACTTAAATATTAATATAGTCTCAGTTATGTTGACACCATAACATATCTTGACGGACTGACTGAGGGCCGACCCAATAGTTTGTATTGTTATTTCCTATTCACGTTATTCTTGGTTTCAGCCAGAAAAAACTTTGCTCCTCGAATAAAAGTTAATTTTTTTGGGCAGTATCAGTGCACTGATATTGTAGCACATGTCTGGTTATATTGGGCTAACATGGTATTCGTATGAGTATCGTAAATTGAGTTTTAGCTGGTGTTAATGACCTGCCCATCAATATAAGAATATGAAACGTCGATGGTATTCAGGAAATAAAATGATAAAACGGCGCACATTTTTCCTTAATTGTGGAAATAAATTCTACCTAGGAAAAACTACTTTGGACAAGAAGATATTTTTAAAGCACCGTAACTATTTGGCTGATCGTTCCAAAATAGGAAAATTTGCTATTCTTTTTTTGGAGACATACAACGTAGATTTATTCACGGACTGTTATCACCTCTGATTCATATGGCACATCAAAGTCACAGACGCAGGTCGGTAATAATAGACCGTGGAGTGCTTTATACGTGTAAATCAATACATTAAATTGAACGGCTATTTGTTTTACATGTTTCCATTATTGTATTACTGTTATGATGAGGACAATTGTGTTCTGCGTGAATCAGACTAAATTGGTGGTATTCGGTAATCCATGTAGCAAAATATCGTCAAATCCAGTCTAGATATCGCCAAGTCTGCATCATGTTATTGTAAGATTTCACTGTTGATCAACTTGGATACATGATTTACACGTTCTTGCACAGAGTGACTAGTCGACAATACATGTGCTCCAGAGTTGCACATGGTTATTCTGACATGTTTGTCCACGTGCAGGCGATTGTTAGACATAAATACTACAATCGGTTCCGTTTTGTTATCATTCTACTTGAGGATATTCATTTCCATCCAGATTTAAGATTTTCGACACATGACTCTTGTCGGGCCAACTTCCCACTGACGGCCAAATAGCGATGTGTAGTTGTATTTCATCAGCATACGAGTTGTGTATAAGCCCATGTCGCTGAATTGTCCCCCCCCGCCCTGGCTTTATACATATGCAACATACTTTCAGTCTTGCGAGTCAGCGGAAGTCATGATCTAATCTGCCGAGATAGCATCTCCAAGGACAACACTATTCAGTCTTGGTGCCACGGCTTTTACTAATTTGGTTATACAACGATAAAATTGTAAACATACCTGCAGTCATCCTAATCTAGAGTAATTTATTGCAATAAGGGTCGAAATTGCGCCGTCTTCATAAAGTGATGGGCACATCCTCGCAAATACTTTCCTTCAGTAACCTATCCCAGACGACTTTGCAGCTGATTTCATTATCAATTGCCTGAACTCCCAACAAATCACTACCACCTGAGTTCGAATCTCGGCGTGGCCATATCTGAACGGTGTTTCATCTTTCACTTCGCTTCATTATCTTTGGAGGTCGCTCGGCCCATTTAGCCTATTTGCACAAAAGTGGCCGTAAAAATCAATCCTGAACAACCCCCAGTAGGATTATGTTGTTAGAACAGTACCAATCAACGAATTTACATCAGACAGTAGGAGTGTTCTTAGTTTCCAAAGCAATATAAATAATTCGATTTGAACTTCAATTACTTTTCTTAACGCAGATATATCGCCAGGAAACAAGTGGATCGCCTTCAATCTTTGGGATATGAAATTTACTCGTCATTCGAATTGGAATTCATGCTGGTCGATTCGGAAACGTTAAAGCCGGTGTTTTCCAATATCGGAGAAATGTTTTCCTCCTCGAATCAATCTCGATTCGACCCCATTCTTCTGGATATAACGAGTCAACTTGAGGCAGTTGGTATTGAAGTTGAAACTTTGCAGTCTGAATACTCTGATGGTCAGTTTGAAATAGTATTCAAGCCACAACTCGGCATCAAGATAGCTGATAACCTTTTCCTGGCAAAAAACTGCATCAAAGATATTGCTTTGACACACAATCTAAAGGCAATATTCATGACAAAGATTGGTGACATACACAGTTGCAATGGGTTACATTATAACCATTCACTCAGAAAGATCGGAACAGACGACGATATATATGCATTCTATGACAAAACTGGCTCTCTAGGATTATCAGACATATGTTATCGATGGCTAGGTGGTTTAATACGTCACTTCCGGGCAATGAATTCAATTTGCAGTCCAACATTCAACTGTTATCGCCGTCTTGATAAGTTATGGGCTCCGTGCTATTCTGGATGGGGAATCGATAACAGAATGGAATCGTACCGAGTGAAGAACTTTTCTCCTGAAGAAACGTTCATAGAAAGTCGTCTCCCGAGTGGTAGCTCCAATCCTTATTTAGTGTTAGCGGTGACAATTGCCGCTGGAATAGACGGCCTAGAAAATCAACTGCCTTGTCCACCACCATCACCACTTCCGCTAACGGTGTCAAGTAGCGACATATATACGAAAATGGAGCCAAGCAAAGTTCCCCTGACTCTTGGTGAAGCACTGACGGCTCTGGAGGAAGATACATATATTGTAAAAACTTTAGGAAAGGAGTTTGTCAAGTGGTTTATCCTGTTGAAGGAAGCCGAAATAAATCTTCTCACAGGCTGTGACGTCAAAAAGAAAGAAGTTGAAATTTTAGCCAGAGAGCGAGATCTCTACATGGATCTGTTATAAAGCTAAATAGTATTATATTTGTCTAATCTGATTATTTAGACAGCGGAAGAGGACCATGTAACAGGCTTATTATGATCCATTGTATACATTATATACTGGTGAATTGAGATGAAGAGCTTTGAGTACGACCTACAATCGTAGTTTTCCAGACTGCCGTCGTACCAGTTGTGACTATTATCTATTCGTTAGACGGTAAAAGTGGTTGATATAACATACTACTGTGTTTTCGCCAGTTTAAATTATTTTCAAAAGTTTTGATATATATATGATAACGACGTAAATAGTTCCAGTGTAGTTTGATATTTCTTTTTGTATGGCTTTTAATAGTAAAAGATATTCCTTTCATGATCTTTTGTAAAACACCAGTTGTCGCATTTATCCGTATTGTGTGAATACAATATAGTCCAATACTCGGATGGCGTACAACGAATAGATATTACACATCTTACTATAAACTGTATTTAGCTTTTCTTATTTCTGACGATTGTTTACAAGCCCACAGACTGGGGTTAACATATAACGTAAAACATTCAAAAACCAAACTATGTTAGAACCTTGCTTCGAGAATCAGGCTGTCTGTTGGAACCCATGCTTATATTTCACTTCATAAACGATCACATATTATTCTGCATTGAGATATATCATTATACCATTTGTCGAAATGACGATTATATGGGTTAATAGTAAGTATTATATAACTAAGGTTTATTTCACCATAATAAACTTTGACAATGTGTAGGAAAACACAGCAGAAAGCAGAAATGTGCTGAGTAAATATCTGAGTCGTGACAATACGCAAATAAAGTTGAAGGAGCTTCCCGAATTCCGACCTTGACGATGTGACCATCGGAAAGGACAGAACCACAACTAAAATATGGACAGTAATTGAAGATAAATAAACTATGAAATGAAATCCAACAAATAGTTAATAATTGAAAAGCAACTACCATTAATAAGTTCTTGTTGGCTGTACTATGAAAGCTTTCTTCGTATGGAATTTACAATGTTAATGATTTCTGGCGAGTATACTCTTAAGATGCTGGTTAAGCGCTTCCAAAGTTAAACGCTGATTTAATCTGGAGTACGTTTAATAAAATATAATTTAGCCATTTGACAGTAAACCATGGCGCTATCCTTTTCATAATGAAAGCATCGCGAAAAGGAACATGAACTTTTATAGTATATTCGATTTAACCGTAAACAAACAAAAATACTGCAACACAAGATAAACTTTCCTTAAGATCAAAATTCAGATATCATCTCTGATTTATCAGTTTACAAGTTAAATTCAAACAAGTGGAAAACATCCGTAAATTATTGTCTCATTTATCATAATTTATGATTGTTCTACGTCACCCAGTCAATGAGAAAATAAATTTCCAAACGTTATAACCACGCGAATTTATTATTAAGATATTCATGCACATACCCTTCCATTATATAGAAAGGACGAATCATTTAATAGATTCCATGTTTAGATGTTTAAGCCAATTGTTGCCGGGTTTCGGTTTCGTTTATATTTTCCCAAGCTGGTTTCCTCCTTTGACATTCATAAGCTAAATATCACTATTATGGTAATAATACCTGTTTAGTGCTTTTACATTAATTATAGATTTCAGTCTATATTAGACGAGTTTCAGCCGATATGCATCACTGATCTGGTAAAATCATGTGTGCTATTATCGACATTCTAAAAAAGAAAATGCTATTATTGAAAACACCAATGCTATTTTCTAACTATACTTATCATAATTCGATGTAATACAGAACGAGATTTCATGACCAAAACATGGCATGAACTATTGGACAGCACGGTATCCAAGTAGAGCGAAATTTCGTCGATAGGCCTATTCTATTTCGACAATTATTTGTTCAAGGATGCGGAACTATCGTTAATTAAACAGTTACCTTTCTTTGAATAATAACCACAACAAATCCTTAAATCACACACTCCCTGTAAGTTAATAATTACAACTTGAACCAGAGTCTACAGCAGTATTTATTATCCATTTATTGACGTCATCTTTCATCAAGGTGATAGAACATTCAGAGTCAAATAATAATAATAAAAGACATTATTAGATTTAATCAATGTTGTCATTCGTGCACTATATATATATATTGATTTATGACTAATAATATTGGTTTAGATAATAATTATTAAACGAAATAAGAATATAGCTTATATTTATTATATGAAAACTATCCCATGTGTACAGTATATGGCATCTTCCTTCCCAATGTAGCTATAATAAATATGGTAACAGGGATTTTTTAAAGATGGCAGATAATTGGGGTACGGAAAACATTTACAAAAACGCATTTTAAATACATATAGGGTAATATTTGATGTAATTACTTGAGGATCATATTAATTAATACAACAATGTGTATTATCAAATTAATAAAGACCACAAAGACCCCAAACGTATGTACCGACTTTTTTTCTATCATTTAAACACTAGCCACGGGAATGATGTACACTAAACCCAAATGCGTATATCTTTAGGAATATTGGTTGATGTCAAAACGTGTTTGTACAGAAAGTATGATTTCTAAGGTTGCCGAAGTTGCCCATAATCACTCGTTAATATTTTATTGATTATACCAGACTCATTACAAATGCGACGATATCGAATGGATTAAAAAGAAATATTTGTCACAGTTGTGTTCCACAAAAGCTAGTCAGTTATACCAGACACCAAACACCGCGATGATGTATTGCCGAATCATAGTTTGGTAGTTCATCGATACGAAATAAACTGGTTACACTCAGTAAAAGTGTCCCGATACGCAAAAACTGTCTTAATTAATTAATCAAATTATCTACTCACAGGAGAGTCGAGCGTGATACAAACCGTCCAGACACTCTATTCGTTCTCTCCAACTATCATGTCGAAATATTTATATAGACCTATGTTTGAAAATAAATAGCGCTATTTATAGATTCAAGGCTGAGAGCTGACACCATGACAGGTTGTTATGTCATAATGAAAGCATCGCGAAAAGGAACATGAACTTTTATAGTATATTCGATTTAACCGTAAACAAACAGAAATACTGCAACACAAGATAAACTTTCCTTAAGATCAAAATTCAGATATCATCTCTGATTTATCAGTTTACAAGTTAAATTCAAACAAGTGGAAAACATCCGTAAATTATTGTCTCATTTATCATAATTTATGATTGTTCTACGTCACCCAGTCAATGAGAAAATAAATTTCCAAACGTTATAACCACGCGAATTTATTATTAAGATATTCATGCACATACCCTTCCATTATATAGAAAGGACGAATCATTTAATAGATTCCATGTTTAGATGTTTAAGCCAATTGTTGCCGGGTTTCGGTTTCGTTTATATTTTCCCAAGCTGGTTTCCTCCTTTGACATTCATAAGCTAAATATCACTATTATGGTAATAATACCTGTTTAGTGCTTTTACATTAATTATAGATTTCAGTCTATATTAGACGAGTTTCAGCCGATATGCATCACTGATCTGGTAAAATCATGTGTGCTATTATCGACATTCTAAAAAAGAAAATGCTATTATTGAAAACACCAATGCTATTTTCTAACTATACTTATCATAATTCGATGTAATACAGAACGAGATTTCATGACCAAAACATGGCATGAACTATTGGACAGCACGGTATCCAAGTAGAGCGAAATTTCGTCGATAGGCCTATTCTATTTCGACAATTATTTGTTCAAGGATGCGGAACTATCGTTAATTAAACAGTTACCTTTCTTTGAATAATAACCACAACAAATCCTTAAATCACACACTCCCTGTAAGTTAATAATTACAACTTGAACCAGAGTCTACAGCAGTATTTATTATCCATTTATTGACGTCATCTTTCATCAAGGTGATAGAACATTCAGAGTCAAATAATAATAATAAAAGACATTATTAGATTTAATCAATGTTGTCATTCGTGCACTATATATATATATTGATTTATGACTAATAATATTGGTTTAGATAATAATTATTAAACGAAATAAGAATATAGCTTATATTTATTATATGAAAACTATCCCATGTGTACAGTATATGGCATCTTCCTTCCCAATGTAGCTATAATAAATATGGTAACAGGGATTTTTTAAAGATGGCAGATAATTGGGGTACGGAAAACATTTACAAAAACGCATTTTAAATACATATAGGGTAATATTTGATGTAATTACTTGAGCATCATATTAATTAATACAACAATGTGTATTATCAAATTAATAAAGACCACAAAGACCCCAAACGTATGTACCGACTTTTTTTCTATCATTTAAACACTAGCCACGGGAATGATATACACTAAACCCAAATGCGTATATCTTTAGGAATATTGGTTGATGTCAAAACGTGTTTGTACAGAAAGTATGATTTCTAAGGTTGCCGAAGTTGCCCATAATCACTCGTTAATATTTTATTGATTATACCAGACTCATTACAAATGCGACGATATCGAATGGATTAAAAAGAAATATTTGTCACAGTTGTGTTCCACAAAAGCTAGTCAGTTATACCAGACACCAAACACCGCGATGATGTATTGCCGAATCATAGTTTGGTAGTTCATCGATACGAAATAAACTGGTTACACTCAGTAAAAGTGTCCCGATACGCAAACAACTGTCTTAATTAATTAATCAAATTATCTACTCACAGGAGAGTCGAGCGTGATACAAACCGTCCAGACACTCTATTCGTTCTCTCCAACTATCATGTCGAAATATTTATATAGACCTATGTTTGAAAATAAATAGCGCTATTTATAGATTCAAGGCTGAGAGCTGACGCCATGACAGGTTGTTATGTCTGGTGCCAGTTTTTCACGAGACTGGTAAATATTAATATTGTAAACTCTCTGTTTTGTTGACCCCCATTTCAAGAAGGGAGACGTCCGCCTTAGATCATTACTCTCCACCAACGAAAATATTTGATACAAATCAATTTCGACCTTTACTTGTCAGTAGGTAATTTATTTGTTTATTTAGATATTGCATGATTGCTGATATTCGGAAGTAGATAGTTGCCATCTTATTTTGTTTTAATGTTTGCTCCGTGCTCTCTCTATCTCTCTCTCTCTCTTGTGCGTGTTTGTGTTAAAGTAACGGGCACTAGGCCTAATTAGATATCAGTCTCAATAACCGTAGGGTTAATTGTAAAATTAGTATTTAAACTTGCTTTGAGTTAATTATAGATTAAACCCAGACATATGTACTTGGAAGATACCGTAAACATACAAACTGAGCTTTGCATTTATTTTATAATTTGTATTTATATATAGCACCAACTATATTCATTTCGTAGGTTTTATAGAGCGAAGATCCGACAACAATAAGAACCAGCAGAAATAACATATTCTATTGTATGGTAAATGGATGGAAGTAATTAAAGTATCACGTATAGGTACAATAAAACGATTCTTTACACAAATATAACAATTCTCTATACTGGAGATATGCTTTATATTCTGGTAAACGGACATAATCCCCTCCCACATTTCGAAGGTGGATTTTGTCTTGAGGGGATTATATCCTGAGGGGATATTGTCCGTTTATGTCCGGGATTCCTGTATTCTGACAACCGGATAGTCTCACAATTCAATATTTGTTTTCTCTTTCTTTCAAAAGTCTTCGACGTCACTGGGAGAAATGGATTTCTGATGTAAAACGCATACCTCTGACTTTTCCGGATCTAACACTGATTGTAACATCTAAAGCGTCACCGGATTTATTTATTAAACAATATTCTAACTTTATGTTTCTATAAATACGCATATATATATGGTACAGTAAATCTGTATAATCAGGTAACACGTATTACCTGAAAATTTAGAGAGTCACTTATTCGTTTAATACCTGGAAAGGTACTAGTATTAGTATACAATAACTATTATGTCCCGTAGTTCGAGTAAGGCAAATAATTTGTTCACACCGATATAGTTACAAACTCTTATTTGCATTAGCTTTGATATCGTTGCAAACGTTTTTATGTTTACGGTATTTTCCAAGGACATTTGTCTGGGTTTGATCTAAAAATAACTCAAAACCACGTCGTTCATTAATTTATTTTCCCAGGGTTCGTAAGTCACGAGTTCAGCGAGTAATTGTACAGTTAACCCTCCGATTATTCAGACAGTAATATCTAAATAAGGCGAGTGTCCGTTACTTTATCACACACACACACACACACACACACACACAGAGAGAGAGGGGGGGGGATACAGCGCACGGGTCATAACAATATGATATACAAATTATCTACTTCTGAATACCAGCAATGTCTAACTTGAATAATTAACCAATTAATTACCTACTGCCTAGTAACAGTCGAAATTGATTTTTATCAAATACTTTCGTTGCTGGAGAGGAATAGACAAAGAAAGACGATTTTTTTGTATTAATATTTATCAGTTTGTGGAAAAGCTGATACCAGACATAACAACCTGCCTTGATGTCAGCTGCCAGTCTTGAATCTATAAATAGCGCTATTTTGTTTTCTTCAAACAGAGGTGTATATAAACGGTCACAGGTTCGAAACTTTTCCAGAGATAAATTTCTCGGCTCACAACGTAATGGGAAAGGCTCGCCTGTATCCACTAAAGATAACAACCATCGTACGCATAGGATGGCTTATGCAACAAGAACTGGATCTCAAACTAAACTGGATTCAGTTTAACCGGAAATTGAAAGGTAAAGGGCACTGGAAAGATAATTACAAGACTCAAATTAGAAGAAAAAGAAAAAAAAAACAGTTTAGCTGCTATATAAATTAGATAATTCGTCTGAAAGGTTATGGCTCTTGTATCTCAGCCATCTGTCAAATTTGTTTAAATATTGAAATGAAACGGGACTGTCAAATTTTGTTACCTGGCAACTCCCATGGACATACAGTTATATTAAATTGAGTCTAACTGTAATATATCGTTCAATGTAGTGTACAGAGTGGTAAATTGTGATTTTGTTTGTTTCTAGTGTTCTGTGTCATATACAATATTTATGTATTCTACACGTCCAACGAATAACGAACAATCCTGTTGTTGATATGTAATAACGGTCTCAATAGTCCTATCTGTCTCCATATATATATCGTCTTGTGGAAACGTGACTAACGCAACATAATTCATTATAATTCATCATTTTTAGTTAGACTCCTCTAATTCAGTCACTCAACCAGAATTTGGCCTATTGAGTACACATTTAAACAATGTACTAATGTTAGTGACTACACACACACACACACCCACACACCCGTGGGTGAAATGAGCTACTGAGCTATTTAGTCCCGGTGCTTTGGTAACGCATTGGACTTATGGCTGAAGAGGGGGACTACCTGAGGAAACAAATCCCACAAACCCAAACCCCCAAGGGGGTTAGGAGGTCCAAGATTTTAGAGCCCAACCCCACCTTGGAAAAAAGCTTTTAAAAGTGTGGTAAAATAGCCGTATTCAGATACATGCACCCCCTGATTTGCATAATTGAATATTTTGCTGTATGAATTGTTACTGATATATACCTGATTAAATACAATTACATAATCTGAACATCCATGCAATCAGTAATACCCCCCCCCCATATATATATATATATATATATATATGTATATATGTATATATATGTGTATATATATTTACACACATCCGCCCGCTATGTACATCAGAACTTTAAAATTATAAATACATTGAGACATCCCCCCAGTAGAAATCATTCCTAACTTATTGGGTCTGACAGATGTAAGTTTTTGGTTTAATGTGTCAGTCGATATGTATCAATCCTGACAAGGTCAATGATGCTAACAACGAGGTGAACTTTAATGTTCTCATCGTAAAGGAAGTATAGCTGACCAGTAATTCTTCGGATCCAAATGTTGTTCAAGATCTGATGCAAGCTCGATATGCATTTCACCACACAGCTCCAACTTCACAAGAGGGGACACTCTTGGAATCCCGAGTACAATTTACAATCATCTCGGGACAAAAATGTAATGAATGCTGTAGCAATGGGTTTGGCGACTGAAAGAGAAATATATCGATGAATACGGCGAAGTTCACGAATATGGTAGAAACAGCAACGAGATGTAAAATAAATATGTTTTCTGATATTAAAATCGCTATGAAATGTAACACCGTAATTACGTACAGTGTGTGATGTTGTTATGCTTTGGTTAAGGATGGCAGTAGGGAGGAAACAAGTAAGTTTACTGCGTTGTCTAGATGTACCTATAATGATGAAATCTGTTTTGTTGACTTTTAGCCAAAATGTATTGTTTGTCATCCAGCCAGATATATCACTGATACAGTCTTCATTGAAATAACATTTCTTATCAAACACTTCTCTATTTGTCGATTTGTATTGCAAATACATGTTTATATGTCGGCAGGTGAAATATAGCCGGTTTTTTAAATAAATGATAATTTTGGATCAGGTGCAATTTGGTGGGCAAGTCTAAATATTTGTTGGGCAAGTGCATTTCCAATCTACTTGCCTATGGGCAAGTGAATTGAAAAAAAATTCTTCCCCTGAAATAAGTCTGTGACAAGATAACGGTTAGTACATATAGTTTTGAAACCATTACTAGTAGAGCAGAAAATATCCAAACCACTTTCAACAAATTAGAAATCGTGCAACTATATGAAACAGAAACCAACTTATTAAATGAAAAAATAACGACTGCATTATTTAAATTTTCAAATACATGCACCAAATTATATGCAAGTTTATTTCTAAATATAAGCAACAAAAATTATACTAAGTTCGTTTAAACATTACTTAAATCATAGTTATAAAACAACCTTCAAAGTAACTTATTCCATCATCCCACAAATTATAAGAGGACTCATTCAGGTATTTTTAAATTAAAAAGTAAATTAAACTCTAAATATTGGTGACAATGAAAATTGTAGTATTTCACCATTTATAATTGAACTGTGTTGAATTGAGATTTTAGCTTTTGGTGCATTGCTTAGAAATAATAACTTACATGTCCGCTGTTTTGCAGTGTGATCTTGTCATTTTTAGCCTACGAAAACTGTTCTATGAGTACATTTTATGAATAAATTAGTATATATATATATATATATATATTACATGATGGTCAGTATTAATTTCCCTGTTGTTCTTATAGTGGCCCATATAGGTATTTTCTTAAGCCGTAAATGCCATTTTATTATTCTCGTAAATTGTATTTATTTTCCTCATAAATCTGTAAAGGAAACACCCCTGTATGTTAATCACAAATGTAAACCGTACAAACCTCATTTTCTGGTGAATATAGATCACCAGTAAATTCTAAAAATATTTGGAACAAACATGTTTTTCTCTGTAAATTTAATTTCTTCGAAAAATTTACGATATTTTCTTCATAAGGAACAAATATGCAAATGCTGCTGTTCCTTGTAATTTTTTGAATATCGTTGTAACATCCGGTACATGCTGGCTGAGCTATTTACATCGACGTTAATGAGCTATTTTGTTTATTATCTCATATATATATATATATATTACATGATGGTCAGTATTAATTTCCCTGTTGTTCTTATAGTGGCCCATATAGGTATTTTCTTAAGCCGTAAATGCCATTTTATTATTCTCGTAAATTGTATTTATTTTCCTCATAAATCTGTAAAGGAAACACCCCTGTATGTTAATCACAAATGTAAACCGTACAAACCTCATTTTCTGGTGAATATAGATCACCAGTAAATTCTAAAAATATTTGGAACAAACATGTTTTTCTCTGTAAATTTAATTTCTTCGAAAAATTTACGATATTTTCTTCATAAGGAACAAATATGCAAATGCTGCTGTTCCTTGTAATTTTTTGAATATCGTTGTAACATCCGGTACATGCTGGCTGAGCTATTTACATCGACGTTAATGAGCTATTTTGTTTATTATCTCATAATCTTAGTGAATCGGTTCATAGTAACACAGGATATTGGTGTCAAAGCCATACATAACACATTGTCAATTAGCTTACCTGGTACAATAATATTATATGTAATATATGGTGAGAAGAATGCAGGGTATGATATTGTACAGGTGTGTTGTCTTTGTAAACTCGGCTATACAGAGAGAGGACGGTTATATTTAGTACATGAGGTATTTTATTGATGCCAAAAGATAATAATAATTCCATTATGTGAACACACTTACTTAGGACAATAGCCTTGTTGACTAGGTTACCCTGTGTTGTGTATAATTTCTTAATGCTAGATTTACTAATTGGAACAGCATCCATACCATATATATAAATATCGGGGCATACACTGACTTCCATAACTCTGATTTTACACCCGATGTAGTACCTGGATATGTCTTTCCAGATTTGGCCAAACTATAAAATGATTGTCTATATTTACTAATTCCGTTCTTAATATGATTGCAACAATTGTGATCTTTTGTCCATATTGTTCCAAATATTTCTGGATGGTCACTGTTAGTTATTTTGATACGCCCCAGCTATTTGCTTGGAATTCTAATAGGAAGTCATTGATAAAAATATTAAAAAGAAATGGTGACAAAAAGTTGCCTGGTCCGATACCTTTAGGAACTTTTAAATATACACTAAAAGTACTTAAAGCTACGTATATAAATCGCTGATATTTGATGCTGAAAACAGTTAATAATATCGGACATAAACCTAGAACCAATAGATGTCTACCGACCTTCCCTTTGTTTGACATTGTACAGCCACGTTTCTACGCCGAGCAACCTCCAATGCTAATGAGGCGAAGAGAAAGGTTAAACATCCTTCACATATGCCCAAGCCGAAATTTGAACAAAAGAGTTAAGTTACAATATGAAGACGTCCCTTGCTATGTATGTGTGTATATAATGGCTCAGTTGCCAGATCCGGACAAACATTCGCTGGGGGTGCGCTGTCCCAACTTTCGGGGAGTTCAATCAATGGCGCTCCACCTCCTAGATCTATCCAGACACCGATATGGTGCATGTAGGGAAAAAACAATTTTCCAAAACCGACTCACATTACACTGTACCAGTAAACTCGGCAACTTTATCGTGAAACATTTTAAAACATCGAAAGTTCAGTTAGAAAGATATGTAAACAAAATAAGTGACTCGGGCCGGCCGTCATTCGCTACGACGAGTCGTGATAAATCGCGTTGGCAGACATCCACTTGTGTGTAGGATCATGTTTGTCATCTTCCCTGCTCAGTGTTGATCAGCAGGGAAAACATACCAGTACAAATGGAAATTATATCTGAATATATATTGTTATACGAGACCTTCCTAAACTGCCTCTGACAGCCACCCATGGCTAGTGGCATGTTGTTTGACAGGCTGATGGATCAACAACGCTGAAAACGTCTTGTAATAATCGGCCAGTTACTCCAAATTATCAAAACTTGTTTGCGATTGACAATTGTTGTTGGATGGAATACCATTTAAGCTAATAGAAAATGTACTTCCTTTTCGTTTTAAGTGCATGTCATTGACGTTAACAGGCGATTAATAATTGTAAACAAACACGGTTGTCCGCCAACACCGGGATCTCCCGTATATACTTTCCATTGTAAACAAGTCCGGGGGAATATTCTTAGTAAAACTCCGTTTTTACGAAGACTCACAATTTTCCATATATTTGGAGCCAATCTGGTAAGAATAAAGGCAGATATATGCCTATATATTCCGTACTAGATCTAAATCATATGATTTGTATGTTATTGTCAATGTCTCTCGTTAGCTAACCTTATTGCGAAAACGTTTCTCCACTTAGCTAACAGTTGGGTAAACTAGCTAACTGGCAACATGCGTATATTTCCACATACGTTATATTTTGGTTATGGTGCCAGCTTTATTTTGGCGAAGCTCATACAGAAAGTTAACTGAATTAAACCTAGTCAGTTTACACTAAGACGAGTACCATTTACTGTGATGTACTCAGTCCGAGTACAAAAGTACAAAATTCCTCGAAATTAACTTAAATTTAAAAATAAAGTGCCTATCACGTGATCAGACTGGTGGCAACACATTAAAATTTGCATATAACTATAAACGTAAACAGACAAAACTAATTAACATGAGATATGTCTATATACTAATATCTAAAACCTGTTTTTGTTATTGTTGTAGCCTTCGACATTAGGCTTTATTCAACTTAAAAAGGCTGGTAGACGTCACAAGGCTCTAGTTAAAGTGAAGGTCATCCAGTGGGGAGTGCTCATTTTTACACAACCGTCAGATCCTTTCCTGAAATCCAAGAAACATTCACTATATAAAGCTTCCATAGAGATAGCTCTGTTAAGGCTATTTATAGGCCACACAATCAGGATAGCGTATAGTTCAAGAAACTGTATTTATACTACTTGAAGCATTTTTTGCCCTGTGGTAATTGAAATATAGTGGACGTTTACCGTTATCTTAGTTTTCCATGAACATTTATATAACATGATTTTGCTTTCTATTAGTTTCACAAGATCTTCCTGCCGCAATTTTCAATTTATCAGACATTTTTTATTGAATTTAATTACACAACACGTTTATGTGGTGCGATGATATAGTACAAGTTTATACATTGTGGTGGACCAAGCTTCCAGTAATGGTATGAATAAATTCAAATGTGCTTTGTCCTTTAAACTATAGCGGCCAAACCTCTCACTGGCGATACATTTCTGTAATTTGTTAAACGACTATTCCTACATAGGGAATAATAAACAGCTTTACTATTGTTTTTGTTTATGCTTCGAATGGGTTTCCAATGCATGGCTAGCTAGAGATTTCACAAATTCCAGCAAATTGAGTCTTCTCGTTTAATTTATCCGGACTTGATCTCTGAGTGGGATCTTTCCAATGGTTCAAATTATTCGTGCTAACCTTTATCATCCAAATCTTTATAAACCAGGATAGTGCTTTATTCATGAGTGAGTGAGTGAGTGGTTTCTTTTTTTCTTCTCAGCTCTGGTCATTCCTGGGATATGATGCAGAGTCATACCCTATGGGAGCATCCCACAAATAGTTAACCTGTTTAGATTCGAAACCTAGCTGGGTACTTTATAGCACATCGCTTTAACGAACCCGCAATATAATGTTATTTATTGATTTAATCCAATTTGCTCCAAGACGACTGGCTGGTAGGAATATCAGATAGTACCATGGATTTGCTTGGCTTACATGATACTCCCAGATGCCAAAAAAAGAGACGTAGTGTATAATCGTAATATTGTATATGTCAGTCTTTCTCTTCGTCTGTTCCAAATCCGGAGAAATTATTCAAAACTTCAGAACAGCTCTTATTATTTGTCAAACGAATGATCCTGGTTATTTAGAATATTTAGAGAAAACACTTTTTACTAAACAAAAACATTAAACCACCGTAAAACTTTATTTAGCTACAATAGATTATACTTTGGGTGGTCATTAAAGAATTAAAAAAAACATCATAATATGTACAATGAAACAATGTTCAAAATATAAACAAGAAGTAAGTTACATGATCCGCTTCAGCTGACTAAACATTTTAATAAAATGACAAACTCTTCCTTAAAAACAATAAGATTAGCTAAGTATAATAATAATACTCTGTATATAATTACATTAACTTCAATTACAACAGATCCATGTAGAGATCTCGCTCTCTGGCGAGCATTTCAGGTTCGTTCTTCATGACGTCACAGCCTGCGAGAAGATTTATTTCGGCTTCCTTCAACAGGATAAACCACTTGACAAAATCCTTTCCTAAAGTTTTTACAATATATGTATCTTCCTCCAGAGCTGTCAGTGCTTCACCAAGAGTCAGGGGAACTTTGCTTGACTCCATTTTCGTATAGATGTCGCTACTTGACACCGTTAGCGGAAGTGGTGATGGTGGTGGACAAGGCAATTGATTTTCTAGGCCGTCTATTCCAGCGGCAATTGTCACCGCTAACACTAAATAAGGATTGGAGCTACCACTGGGGAGACGAGTTTCTATGAATGTTTCTTCAGGAGAAAAGTTCTTCACTCGGTACGATTCCATTCTGTTATCGATTCCCCATCCCGAATAGCACGGAGCCCATAACTTATCAAGACGACGATAACAGTTGAATGTTGGACTGCAAATTGAATTCATTGCTCGAAAGTGACGTATTAAGCCACCTAGCCATCGATGACATACATCCGATAATCCTAAGGAGTCAGCTTTGTCACAGAATGCGAACAAATCGTCGCCTCCTTTGATCTTTCTGAGTGAATGATTATAATGTAAACCATTAGAAATATGTACAGCACCTCGTTCTGTCATGAATATTGCCTTTAGATTATGCTTCATGGCAATATCTTTAATGCAGTTTCTTGCCACGAAAAGATTATCAGCTATCGAGATGCCAAGTTGTGGCTTCAGTGCAATTTCAAACTGGCCATCAGAAAATTCGGACTGCACAGTTTCCACATCGATACCAATTGCTTCTAGCTGACTCATTATATCTAGAAGAATGTAATCAAACCGTGATTGAACCAACGAAGAAAACATTTCTCCTGCTTTGTAAAAGATTGGCTGCAGTGTTTTCGGTGTAACCAGCATAAATTCTAATTCAAATGCTGAGTGAACTTCATATCCCAAAGTCTGAAGACGTGCTATTTGTTTCGTAGCTATATACCTGTTTTTAGAGAAAAAGTACAAATTAATAACGAAAATTGAATTATTCTTTTGCTTTTGATCTTGAAATACACATAACTATGTCCCATACCTTGGATTCTCTTCCTGTCTCATTCCGGTCGCTGAATGGAATGTCTCACACAGGATTTCTCCCACGTGAAATGTCTTGTCCTTTTCTGCCGACAATGGATGAAGGGTTCCAGAAACAGGAAATGCAGTTACATTACTCCAGAACTGAAAATTGGTTGCCTTTAGTTGACTATTAACTTTATTGCACACCTCCTGCTCTCCATTAAACCCTAATCCCAGGCAACCTGGAACATGAAAAATTGTTGCATATTAATAGATTAGCTTCTATATACCGTCAACATATTCTTTTACGGCTATATTGGAGATAGATAAGAAGGACTGGCCTACTGCTTGGGATTGGTTAAAGCCATCTATGACCCTTTTCTTGTTGTATCCGATCAGAATCAACCCGATCAACCTCAACTTACCACGTACCACGCTTATCACCATTAAACTACACTGTTGGTCAAAATAATTTGTTGTCATAATAAACTGGTTTATATATTATAAATAAGTTAACTTAGATAAGTGGATTGTAAGAAACTTACAAAATATTTCTTCACTTGCTGCAATTTTAATATGGTTTGGCAACTTATTTTACAGTCTGAAAGCAGATACCTGGAGGGAGTTCTCTCCGTACATTTCTGTATGGCTTTTTGGTACCATCAAAATTGAATAGGACTCAGATCACAGCATTCTCACAGGTATATACTTTTGGATCAGATCGCTTAGATACAGTAGTGTTGTTCTACTCGTTACTTTGAATGTATGAAACAGAAGTCGGGAAATATTATGGGCTTGGACTAAAGTCTTGAATGTCTCATCATTTATATACTTACGAATAAGTCCTATATTTCTTATTTGATAATAACAGGACTTACATATTGAATTCACCTGGTTCTCCATTCCTAGAGTATTATTCAATATTAGCCCTAGATTGTTTACAGACATGGAATAATTTATATAACTGAATCCTACCTTAATGCGAGGATTCTCAGTTTTCTTCACATGTTGTTTGGGTGAGAAAACAATGAATTCGGTCTTATCCTTATTCAATTTCAGTGTGTTGCTGTACATCTAAATAGCTTTCATTACAAGTTTCAATTGAAGATGAAATATTATCTCATTCATCACATGGCTTTAAAGTCATGTATACTTGTGTATCATCGGCACACCAATTTAATATTATACCGTTTAATAATTCCACCAACTACTTTGGTATACATACAGTAATTATTAGGTCCCAGAACGTATCTCTGTGGTACACCATAATGAAGACCTACATCTAATTATGGTTTATCCGCGACCGAAACACACTGAGTTCTGTCGGCGAGGTACGACTTTACCCAAGTTAATGCTTTTCCCTAGATTCCAAAGGAAATTCTTTAATATGATTGAGTTATCGATTACAGATAAATAAAGCATGATTAATGCAGTCACGGATCCTTCCTCAAGAGTCTCAGCAATTTCACTGTGCACTTTCAAAAGAGGAATTTCTGTTGAATAACCTATACGATAAGCAGACTGATAGCTATAATTTAAATCATTGTCCTTTATGTGTCCTTCTGTACACCTTGCTACTAACTTTTCAATAAGCTTATAGATGAAAGCAAGGTTGTAAATAAGACGATAATGTTTCATATCTTCCTTATCCACCCAGACATGTCAGGTTTGCGGGTTATGGCGGCTCGTTTCAAACACAATCGTATTATTGACATATCCATTGGCCTATTGGTAATGGCTGTTATCAGCAGCAGAAGTTGATCCACACATTTCTTTAAAAGACAAGTGGCAGCGGATCCAACTCACATAACGTATTGGGAGACTTGGTGATTATCTCCTTGACCTCAACTTTAGAAGCCGATCGAAACATTTCGGGGATATTTCCATTAAACATAATATCTGCATCCATGGATGGATATTGTGGATAGTATTTGGGGAATCAGAAATGATCTTATTCCTGATGATTGTTGGTTTTTCTCATCAAACAATTGCTGACCTTGTCCGCCATGAGTTCAGCAACGGTAAAATGTGGAAGATTTACATTTGAATTACTGTCCGTAAAGTTCACGTTTTTTATAGATAGATAAGCTTTATTGTGTACTTAAGAGGCCTGATGCCCATGATACAAAGTACTTGCACAATTGTGTGCATGAAAAATAATAGATGATAAACATTTTATGGAAACAATTTTTCAATTGTTTTTTAAAATTTTTTATTTAACATTCTATAAAACATTAAAAGAGTTTTTCAGAAGGATATGAGGAAAGTTTTTTTAGGTGCATGGACAAAAGACATAATAAAATCAAAATGATTTTACAAAACCTCTAGGAAAATGGTTATTTAACACAAAGGGTAGAAATTTTTTCACCCCTTTTTAGCAATGGTTTTTCACTAAATCATAAAATTTTTTTTTTTTGGGGATTTGTACATCGAAATTCATCCAAACCAATTTTGACGATTTGAATTGGCAATATGCCGGTAATTTTGACATTGAATTAATTTCAATAGACCAATTTTGCACGGCGCACTCTCTTAGTCGTAGCTTTAAGATCTCTAAACACAATTTTGAATCACCAACAGTTTGGTTGACCCAAACATGTCCGAAGCCATATCTAAACAATACATATTTAACATTTGACGCCCACGTAACCCTGTCTGCATCGCTAAGACTCCCGGGCAAATTATAGCATGAATGTGTATATACGTTATGACCGGTTACTAAACGGTTACTAAATTTGAAGAGTTTCTATTGATCTTTTCTAAGGTTATTGCATGCAAATCATGAATGCTTTATTATGTAGAAAACTGCAAATATTCTTGTGCGTAGGTGTGTAGTCAATGACCCAATCGTTCTTTTCATATGCTGATAATTGGACAATTCCACAACACCTCCACTCTCGCTATCGGCGAATTACCCATCATGTGGTGCATTAAGGTGGCCTTCAAGAGCTTGGTCTTGCTACAGTTGGATTCATAAACAGGAGTATTACAAACAAATATAATACTAATGAATAGAAAACAGAAGAACGAAAAGCGTCCATTGTTAGAAAAAGGAAGACGACAAAATGATCCGCAGAAATCCCTTCCTGGAAGGAACGCTCTCTCGGTATTTCCAATCTCTATTTCAGTATCATTTGTCGTGGAGGAGAACCAAACACATCAAGTGTAGGAAAACAAAAATTGATAAAATGATACGTGTAATACGTACTCTACCGAACCGTACCTCCTATGTCTCGCTGATCATCGTTACTGTAAGTTCTAAAATATTATTACTGAATGTAAAATGTAAATACTGAACGAGAGTAGTAGAGTTCCAATTTACACGCCACCATGTCGGGTTTAAGACGACTCTTATAATGTAACACTGGCTGTGTTTATTTTAGTTCAATTCATATTCCTGGAATTCTCATCGGAACAACGAACACGATATATGCTGCACGGCGAGCTGAATTGGTCATCACCATTGACCTAAAAAAAAACTAGACCGAGCAGTCAGTGGAGTTTGAATGGGCCGCCATGAGCAAACAGCGCTGACTTCTGGTAGTGGCAAAAAGCAACGTTGAAGCGGCTGTGCTTCGAGTTTTGAACCTATGAATACGAAGATTTATTGTGATGCGTGCATTATAATTTTGTGTGTGCAAACAATCTGTATTATTCATGTCCTATTATATGCCATGAAATATGTAAATGTCGTTTTATATAAGTCGGTAGATCTAATTTAGTTGGCATCAAACGTCAGCGATAGGCCGGGGATTGTCGAACAGGCTAAATATAATAATGATAGTTAAGCTTAATTTCCCGCCCCAAAAAAACCCGCTTTAACAGTTATTTTAAAGGTGTTCCTTATACTTACCGATGAAAATATATCCCGTTTGTATTACTTCCACGTCCACGGCTATGGAACCATCGACACAATAATAATTCATCACGTTTATAAACCTGATTTTGCAGTCTGCATTCCCTTTTTCCTCGACCGGAAGTTGGGACCTGTTTGCCATCAAATCGACGGCCGTGTTCGGTTTAGTTTTCCTTTAGGTCAATGGTCATCATCAATATAACAAAAACAGTCATGTATGAAACACTTTATAAGTCAATCGATCCCCTCCGTTTGTATTATTTCTTAAACGATTAACGTGTTTAGAAGGTATGGTATATCAGTGTTAAATACCCCCATTCTAACTCGAGAACACGTTTTAATAATAAGACAATAATCGAAAACACACTGGAAGACTTGAGCCTGCTATAATTTCAGGGCTTTTAACCATAACTGTAGTTAATTCATCATTTAATTTACGTTTTATGTTTAGATGAACAAATATTATCATAAGATTTTCATATACTTAAAAGAAATGTTAAAACCATACACATTAGACATCACATAGATTATATATATATATATATATATATATATATATATATATATATATATCTTGATTTTTTATGGACACTTGGTATGAATTGACTTGTTGTATTTATGCATTTATTGCTTCAATACCTATTAGCAGGTACGAAGCTTCTGTTGTTAATGTGTAAAGCGGTATTATCTAACAATATACTAACCTGGCCTATATTACCTAACACAACAATGCCAGTATACCTACCTACACCAAATTGGGCTCCGTTCTTGAAAAACTTGTCAAATGATGACTTGGACACCGTTTTAGATCGTCCAATTCCATGTATATCAATAAATGTGAATCGGAGAAAATCGTATTTCTTCTTGGCTTCTGCAAGTTCTGTCTCCATTTTCGGTGCTTTTAAGTGAATCGATGTATCGTCTTTATCTAAATGCAGCTGATGAACTAATTTTGACACCTGGAAGTAAGATAATGCAATTATATATACTCGCCCCAAAAGTGTGCCCACTAGATATTTAGGTTTTGGCTCGTAGCTTAGGTAGCTCAGGTAGAGTGCTTTCCCCCCGGTAACTAACGATTGTGCTTTCTCAATAATCTCAAATTTATGTAATGCCCAGAGTTTATTTAGAAACGTACCATTGAGTACCACCTGAAAGTTAAGTTAGGAAGATTACTTCTTAGGGAATTCGGGATTCATAAGCACACAGTATAATAAATTACAACATTTTTGGTTCATCACTAATTTTAAACATGCCCATGTAAAACCTCTTCTCAAGAAACCATAATTACCAACCAATGACATAAACAGCTATAGATCTAGTTCTAATCTATATTTCATATCTCAAGAACGATACAAAAAGTCATATCTTGTCGTTTGAACGTTCACTTAAACTGTATTCACTTGTCTAATTTTTTTTTTCAGTCTCCTTAAAAACAATTTCACTCCACAGAAACCGCTCTAATGAAAGTTAACAAAGACATATCACTAAACATGATACAGGAAATGTCACAGTACTAACACTATTGGATCTATCTGCAGCTTTTGACAATTTTGATTATTCTATTCATCTAAATCGCCTCTCTGATTGATATGATATATCGGGCACAGTACTCAATTGGTTGAATTCGCTCCTTCTCAATAAATAGGTTTAAATCAATCAAAATAAGAAACTATTTTTCAAAGGCAGTCCCTTTGTTTTGTGGCGTTCCTAAAGGCTCTGTTCTTGTACCGCTACTGTTTACTCCTCTTTAGCCTAGTGGGTAAGAGCATGGTTTAAGAAATTACGAAGTTTTAGATCTTGAAACCCTTAAACAACATTATGGTACTTTAAAGTGCAACGCAAACCAGGAGTGTTCGCATCATTATGTAAGCTCAAGTATACATTTTCAGATCATATAAATTTTCTTTATCTTTTTACTTATAACGTGTGTTTCTCCTTCGAGTGATATTCGTATTTGTCACCTCCTGTTATGCCCTTACCGTTATTTGATGCGCAACCATCTTTATCGCCAGTCTTCATCGGTGTCAACAGAGTAATCTTGGCGCTATCCATGAGAGGTTTTATGTGGTAACAGGTGTACCAGCAGATATGAACACTGCGGTGTTTTTGTCTACAAGTCGTAGCTACCGTTTATATGCACACACACACACACACACACACACACACACACACACACACACACACACACACACACACACACAATAATATATATATATATATATATATACACATAGAGATAAATACTATTTAAAATGTTGAATAATGGCATTATGCTTAACCCGCTTGATATGTGTTTTTTTACACATTCACAGTAGCATGTGGGTGTAGGTGAGGTGTAGTTTTTCTAACCTTTATACTATGACGTTTAATGTCAAAATTAGCATTAAGCCTGCTATATTGGATGTCGAATGTACATAAATGTCATTTGATATACTATAAAATGAGAATATTATACCGAGACCATTCTAACGAAAGGGCCTTCGAAAGCGCAGTGGTTAAAGAATTGGACTTCGGGTTCGAATCCATTTCATACCTGTGTTTGTGGGGTGTTTCTCTCTGAGAGTCGATCCTCGGATATATGCGTTATATTTTACCAGTGTCAAAGATAAGCAAAACAATTCAACTTTTAATAACAAGGGTACAATATAGATTACTATAACCAATCAAAATAATCCATTACCGTAACCACAAAACGCACAATAAAAACATTTCTATTTTCTGTTATTGTTCATCATACACACTTCAGTTTTTCTTCTATTTTAGGATTCTAACACTTTTTATAATTCAATTTAATAATCCGATCAACAAAATGCATATAGTGAATGTTTCTAGTTGTATTTCAGGAAAGGATCTGACAGCTGGATGACCTTCACCTTAACTCGAGCCTTGTGATGTCTACCAGCCTTTTTAAGTTGAACAAAGCCTAATATCGAAGGTTACAACAATAACTAAAATACTTTTAGATATTAGCATATAGGCATATCTCATATAAATTAGTTTTGTCTGTTTATGTTTATAGCTATAGGTATATGCAAATTTTAAGGTGTCGCCACCAGTCTGATCACGTGATAGGCACGTCCTTTTTTATTTAAGTTAATTTCGAGGAATTTTTTTACTTTTGTACTCAAACCAAGTACATCACAGTAAATGGTACTCGTCTTAGTGTAAACTAACTAGGTTTAATTCAGTTAACTTTCTGTATGAGCTTCGCCAAAATAAAGCTGCCACCATAACAAAAATATAAAAGTTGGCAGTTAGCTAGTTTTTCCAACTATTCGCTAGGTGCAGCACCGTTTTCGCAATATCTGGTGGGGTTGGATAACGAGAGACATTGACAATAACAATTAACATACTAATCATATGATTTAGATCTAGTACGGAATATATAGGCATATATCTGCCTTTGTTCTTACCAGATTGGCTCCACATATATGGAGAAATATGAGCCTGAACTCTGAAAAGCGGGGTTTTACTAAGAATATTCCCCCGGACTTGTTTACAATGGAAAGTATATACGGAAGATCCCGGGGTTGGCGGACAACCGTGTTTGTTTACAATTATTTGTCGCCTGTTAACGTCAATGACATGCACCTTAAAACGAAAAGGAAATAGATTTTCTATTAGCTTAAATGGTATTCCATCCAACAACAATTGTCAATCGCAAACAAGTTTTGATAATTTGGAGTAATTGACGGATTATTACAAGACCCTTTTTTAGTGTTTAATGATCCATCCATCTGTCAAACCACATGCCACTAGGGGCGCTGTCATAAGCAGTTTATCAAGGTCTCATATAACAATATATATTCAGACAAAATTTCCATTTGTACTGGTATGTTTTCCCTGCTGATCAACAGTGAGCAGCGAAGATGACAAACATGATTCCACGCACATAAGTGGATGTCTGCCAACGCCATTTATCACGACTCGTCGTAGCGTATGATTCATTCTAACACTTTGCAATACAATTTAATCATCCGGACAACAAAATACAGTTCTCCGAGATATACAATGGAATAGTTAATAACCAGTATATGGAAATTTTATGGTATCGCTACCAGTCTGATCACGCGATAAGCACGTCTTTTTATTTAAGTTAATTTCTAGGAATTATTTACTTTTGTACTCAAACCAAGTACATCACAGTAAATGGTACTCGTCTTAGCGTAAACTGACTAGGTTTAATTCAATTAACTTTCTGTGTGACCTTCGCCAAAATAAAGCTGCCACCATAACAAAAATATAACATATGTTCAAATATACGCGTGCAATTAATTGTATACACACATACATAGCAGGGGACGCCTTCATATTCTAACTCAACACTTTTGTTCAAATTTCGGCTTGGGCATGTCTGAAGGGGTTTTCATCTTTCTCTTCGCCTCAGTGCCATTGGATGTCGCTCGGCCCATTTGGCTTACCATGGGCACAAACGCAGCTGTACAATGTCAAACATCAAACAGAAGAGTGTTTCATCTTTCAATTGGCAACAACTTAGGACCAGTTAGCCTACAGTGTGCACAAAAATGGCCTTACAAACATGTTTTTTTCAAGCATAATATCCGAACCATGTTCCAACTACATTCCTTCACCCACCCAAACGGTACTAAAACATGTAAAATCCCCAAATAATTCATATATGATCAAACAGAATATATCGCCTTTGATTGCTGATGTTAGAAGAATAGGTCGATGCACGTGCATTACTGGTGTGCTTCACACAGGGTTTCTACAATTTTGAGGCCACTACGCTATGGGGTGACGGTATTAAACCAGACCATTTACAACACGGGAAATCTGTTATATTGTGCTTTCATCTGTCTTCATTGTTTAATATCATTATGACATCTCATAGCTGTTTCCTATCATTCTTTCGTCAATGTGTTATTGCACCTTTTCTTATAAAGCCGACATTAAGTCCCAATCAGCCAGATAATAACAGGCTTATCACTATCAGTACTGTATTATCTAAATTTTGGTTCTAGGTTTATGTCCGATATTATAAACTCTTTTCAGCAGCAAGGCTCACCGATTTATATACGTAGCCTAAAGTAATTTTTGCGTGTATTTCACAATTCCTAAAGGCATCAGACAAGACAGCTTCTTGTCTTCATTTCTTTTAAATATTTTTATCAATGACTTCCTATTAGAATTGCAAGCAAATATCTGTAGCGTATCCTTTTTGTAATTTAAAATATTATTCATTTGTTTATCCCGATGACCTTACATTATTTTGTTCGCGTGTCATTGGGATACAACAGCTTATAAATATATGTTATACTTACAGTAAAAGTATGGACTTTTAACATTGGCATCAAGAAATCGAAATGTATGAATGTGGGCAAGAAACCTTTTTGGTGTGAACCAGAATGTTTTTTAGGTTCATAGAAAATAACTAACAGTGACCATCGTGAAATATTTTGAATCATATGGACAAAAGATCACAATTGTTGCAATCATATTAAGAACCGAATTAGTAAATATAGACAATCATTTTATAGTTTGACCAAATGTGTAATGATATATCCAGGTACTACATCGGGTGTAAAATCAGAGTGTACTACGATACTTGTATATGGTATGGATAATGTTCCAATTAGTAAATCTAACATTAAGAAATCAGACACTACACAGGGTAACCTAGTAATACAGGATATGGGACAATATAAGTGTCCTCACATCAATAAATTATTGTTATCTTTAGGAATCAACAAAATAATTCATGAAACGTCTTATCATTAAATAGCCAAGTTTTCAAAAATAATACACCTTTACAAGATTTTACCTTTCATTTTTATCACTATATATATATAACGTATAATATTATAGTACCAGGTAAGCTAATTGACTATTTATTATATATGTATTTGTCACCAATACTTCGCAATCAATCAGATGACAATGATCACGTAAATTCGATCTATTCACTGAACACTTTATTACACCGTACTCGGAGGACCACTTTCTCGTATCTGCTCACTAAGTGATTTTAATCATACCCGTGATACCATATCTATAATGTTATCTTGTGCCATATAATTTAATATTATATCTTATTCAATACACATATCTTATCCTATTGTCATTATATCACTCTGTTATACCGCTTTCATATCCTTTTAGATTATTGGTGCCACATAATGTAATATATTATCAATTATTTACATCTTCTGTTATACATATACTTTATCTTAATGCTATTTCTTATAACTGTAACATGTTTTTCTCCACTCTGTGGAGTTTCAATTAGGATAAATAAGTAAAAAGGGGTGTACTCATAATTTATTATTAATTGTGCTAGTGGTACCCACATAGGTATAATGAGCTGATATATATATCTCTCTCTCCCTCTCTCTCATTCTCATTATCTCTCTCTCTCTCTCTCTCTCTCTCTCTCTCTCTCTCTCTCTCTATATATATATATATATATATATATATATATATACTTGAATCTAAGTGTAATATTCTTTATCGGTATACTTACAACAATGACATTCTTCCAATTAGTGATGACATAGTAAAATCTGAACTTATCGCCAACCCTAAAGCTGACTTATCACAATTATGTGAACAATACCACACTACAACTAAATATTTATTTGACAAACACGCAACTGTCAGATCAAATTCCCTAAAAGTTAAACTACCTGAACCTTGGATACCCCATGATTTTATTAAGGCAATGTACGTCACCGATATTTAGAAAGCATATGAAGGAACTTAATATATACTAAACAGGTCCATTTCTCCAATAGACTCAGGAATAAACCTAAATCTGACTTTTATAGAAATATGATCACCAACAACTCTGACAATCCTCGTCAACTCTGGAACTATATCAATAGGACTCGCCACAGAAAGGCTTCTGCTTCTCTGCCCTCTCATGATTCAACTAATTCACTCTACGATTCTTTTTCCAAACATTTCAAGGATAAGGTCACCCAAATTCATGCTTCTTTCCCAGTTTCTGCTTTTAGTTGTAATATTGATTTTCCAGTTGTACATCACCCTTGTACAATGTTTAAACCAGCCTCACTTACTGAAGTTTCTAAACCGATTTTATCATCCCCTAATAAGTCCTGTGAACTTGATCCTATCACTACATTTCTGCAAACATCCTGTCTACACAGATTAATTGTTCCAATTTCTAAGTTATAAAAAAATTTCACTATGCTTCGGAGTGTTTCCTTCTCATTTTAAGCATGCCCGCGTGAACACTTTTCTTAAGAACCCATCTTTATTAGCCAATGACCTAAATAGACATACATCTATTTCTAATCTATCATTCATATCTAGAATATTATAAAAGGTCGTATCTAGTCGTTTGAACGTTCATTTAAAGGGATAGTCCACCTTCATTTCAAATTTTCAGGACTGATACAGGTATATTCACAAATATCATAAATGCTGTCAAAATGTGTAAACGATCACCCACATATTAAATAATCCAGTTCAAAGTGTTGATTAGTCGACTTTTATTGACCTGTGGGCGCCGCTGTTTTGAAGCTAGACAGAGACCGGAAGCTGCTGAATAATGACGTCACCTAAGCGTATCCGGTTGACCTGAATTCTGTAGAGCCCGTACAAAAGCATGTAAACAAGTCTGAACAAAGAATTATTCCAGAACTAAACGGCATTATCTTGTCAAAATTACGTCATGAATGACATACAAACATATCAGTTTGAGACAGAAGGAACCTTACAAGAGGAAGATGATTCAAAATGGCTCAGATATTAACGCTCGAGAGAAACTATAACCCGCGTCAGTCTAGAGAGCGCCCATGTGACGTCAGAGCATTTCAGTTTTATCCTTCCCTCCTTTGAATCTGGCTTTTGGTGCAGCCGTAATGGCTGCCCTCCAGTAATTTGGATTATTTCCCTATATCTGTGATATGAGGTATATTTCGTGATTATTATTGCGGAATGTTTGTTTACTGTTTTAAGCATTACATATTTAAGAAATATTTTCTGAGGGGGGACCGTCCCTTTAAACTGTAATCACTAATATAATGTTTTTCAGTCTACTTACAAACAATTTCATTCTACAGAAACCGCTGTACTGAAAGTTTACAACAACATATCACTAAACATGGACACATGAAAGGTCACAGCACTAACATTATTAGATTTATTTGCAGCTTTTGACACCATTGATTATTCTCTTCTTTGACATCGCCTCTCTGATGAGTATGGCATATCGGGCACGGCATTCACTTGGTTGAATCTGCTCATTCTTAATAAATAGGTTTTAATCAATAAAAAAGAAACTGTTTTTTCGTTTGTTTTGCGGCGTTCTTCAAGGCTCTGTTCTTGGGCCGCTACTGTTTATTCTGTAAATCACATTGCTAATATCTCATATTCACAGGCACAAATTAGGTAATCATTTATATACAGAGGACACCCAAGTATACATATCGTCATTTTCAAACTCAGTACCATGGCCTTCAAACTCTTTCTTCCGGAAATGTGACATGTTCAGTCATCAAATAGCATAGTATCTTTCTGTCACCATTTAAAAATTCACCTTTTAAGACTTGCCTATCCCACTTACGTTTTCCTAGGTTTCCACTGCATTTGATCATTTGTTGATGAATTTTGCATTGTACCTTGACTATGAGTTAGCCCAACCGGTGTACTAGGTGCGCCACTGAGCTCGATTCTTTTCGAGGATATTGGCGCTATAAAAGTTGGTAATTAATAGTATTATTATTATTATTATTATTATATAGTCGCAATCACTGTGGCACGTACTTCAGCTAGAATCATAACATGAAGGTATCAGTATTTACATGGAAACGAAATTCAATTATTAATATTCACTTATACAGCTCAATTAATTCGTGTCAACAGTGCAAGTAAAATAGGGCAGCTCCGACAATAACTTCTTTGAGTCAAATTGGCCATGGCTATGTAGAAGGTTTTAAAAAAGATGTTACTCAAATCGTGAAACGAGAACATATTATGGGACCGGTAATACCACAGTAAATATTCTTACGCTATAACTGGCGTTAACGTTAAAGGCTCATGGAAGAGACTCGTTCACATTTATGTCAAAGCTGCTTTCTGCCATTGTGAAAATATGTGTATCTGAAGCATTTAATCAGCATTCACTTTTATGACTAATAATACGAAGTCTTACAGATTAATAGTAAACTCAGTGTTTGGAATAAAAGTCGACCCATGTCAAATCACCATTTATAATGATATCACTTATATTTGTGTTTTTTTCTTGTATTGCTTACTCTTAAAAGACTATACTGTAACCATAATTTCGTTTGTCTAATTTAGATCTGGCCGTAATATGGCGCTATTTTTTCATGTGACGTCACTGGGGTCAAACAAACTCCGACGAACTTTGACCTCCATTTACAACCAACTATGTTGACGTGGTCATTTGGATTTTAAAATATTAGCATTACTCTGGAATTCATGCATAAATTTTATTTTAAAAAATCAGCTACGAAGAGAAGAATGTATACGAAGAGTAAATAATGCGAATTCGAAATGACTTGTAAGCGTGTACAATTCTCAACCGTCGGAACCTGTCCTCAACTTTCAAATATACCCCATTAGTGGCCAAGTAATAAAATAACCAATCAGGAACTGGGTAGCTTTGGGAAATTCCCAAGTGAATAAAGTCTAGTAGTACTAGTATTATTACGTATTATTTGCGCCTGTTTTAATGCCTAAGCGTAAAAGCTGGAAGGAAAGAAATGCTTAAACGCCAAAACAACCACCTTGTTCGTTGGTGTCCACTTTGAGACAATAGTGTACACTCTTTGATCAGCTGATTGGAATACCCCGTTTCATAAATACTAATTCTTATCACCAATATTTGGACGAGTACGTTATTTAGAGCTACGCATTACCTTCAAAGATCAAGTTAGGCACCGAAGTAGTTTACAGAATTATGGCGAAATTGGCAAAATAGCATATCTTTAAGTTGTCAATAATTGCAAAATACTTCATTCTGACCTTTTTCAAACGCTCGCTTCCCGTGTATGAGGACGTTTAGACAATAATACAAAAATATCACGCTTTCCATTTAATCCGTAAAAGTGCTGAATATCAGACTTATAGAAGTATCACACTGAGAGATTATCTACGCCATAAAAGATTTGAAAGACGAGAGTTGTGGTTTAGAATCTTTAGATGGTATATCTTCAGAACATTCGAAACATTTCAGCGACATTATAATTCCTTTCTTGTTTATATGCTTTACTAGCCTTTATTTTGAAAGGCTCAAGTACTTTATAGTGAAGATTGATAAGATTAAAAACGCAGTTGCCAAATTACCACTTGGTATCACCTTTACCTGAACTTCTATTGGGACAGTAATTATGAAACAAATATTTCTTTATTCGCAATTTTAGCACATTTCATGGAAACGGTTAACTTATTTTCAAAATTCAATAAATGCACACAACAACAACAACAACAAAAACGAGAAACAACAAACAATCAGTGCCATTTGATAAATTCAGCAAAACCTTTTCATTAAACATATATTATAACTAGAATTTAAAGCATTTTTAAACTCTATTGACACCTGTCAACAATAATACTATAAAGCGCTTGAAAACAGCTATCTGGCTGGATAAGGCGCTACATAAATGTCACATATTATTATTGTTATTATTATTATTATTATTATTATTATCCGTCTCCAATGTCTGGGCTGTTTATATTACATGACTCTACACAAAACACAGCAAATTTCCTGAGTTACTGAGTCACGTATATCGTGGACTATGTAGAATCATTAGCAAATATGCTGGTAAAAACATGGACAAATGACAATAGTGGCCATCATTCGTTGTCTGCTGTTTTATTGTTACCTTTTTTTAAATGATATTGGACGGTTTGACTAATTGACGATTAACTGCCACAATACAAATCATTACTTTCTTACATATATCGGGATTGGTACCTATATCAAGTTGCACTATTTATAACACTGTGAATACATGATACAAAAAGAAACAATCATTTAATCTATATACATATATAGTATCGAATAGTTGGGTTATTATATCCCAACTAAACACTTACCAAGTTATATTCATAACGGCAATTCATCCTTCCTATAGCAAACACAACTTCTAGATACACAACACAACCAAGGATTCACGACTGTATACTGAATTGACACAAAGCTTAATATTATAAAACTATAATATGGAGCTTAGAAATATCTGATCATTGCCATTTAATATAGAATTGATAAACAAACAACACATGACTGACAGCAGACTCGACCACCAAACTTCCCGATTTGCCATTTTACGCGTTACTCTCTGTGCCAGAGAGCCACAGTTAAGGTTTTTTTTCTGGCAAGACGACGATGCTTTAGAACCTCAATTGATCTAACAAATAAAAGAAGGTGCCCCAAATCTACGTGACAATCTAAATAAGAGTCCTCAGTTTACAAATGATCTATACTATACACGGAAATGTCAAATTATTTGTACTGAAACCATATTACCGAATTCGAGTTTTCCATCCAAAAATACGTCTTCAGTACCCACCGAAAACGACATCTAAATCATAACGGACACAAGAAATAATGCAGGTTTATATTCATGGTCGTAATGTATGACTGACTATTATAGGAAATGCTTTATGGCTAAGGCAGGTCCAATTGAAATGGGGCAATTGTTTGATGAAACAATTTTCAGAGAGTTAGGCTGATATTTTAGCCCCTTCACTTTTTAATTCTATGGTATTATGCCTGATACCATGTTAAAAATAAAGTGACGGCGCACCTCCGTGATCTAACTGATAGGGCGTTGGATCGCAGATCACTACCACCTGAGTTCGAATCTCGGCGTTGGTATATCTCGAGGGTGTTTCATCTTTGACTTCGCTTCATTACCTTCGGAGGTCGCTCGGCCCATTTAGCCTACCATGTGCACAAAAGTGACCGTAAAGCATCAATCATCATCCAAATAAAGTGAAACTAAACATTTATATATAGCCGTGTATTTTCTTGTCAATCGCAACGGTTTTACATCTTCAATAGTCATTCTTCATAACAACAAGCAATACAAAAAAAAACTTTCACAAGTAAATCACCCACGCGCACACACACTAGAGAGAGAGAGAGTGAGAGGGGGGGGGGATAATTATCTGGTAAGAATTATGTAATGTAACAATAACATATTCATTAAAGCATGAACTGAATAATGTGGTGTGAAGATAACCAACATGGTGATGATGATGATTGTGTTGATGTTTTACGGCCACTTTTGTGCACAAGGTAGGCTAAATTGGCCGAGCAACTTCCAAATGTAATGAGACGACGTCAAAGATGAAACAACCTTCAGATATGCCCACGCCGGGATTCGAACACGGGTGGTAGTGATCTGTGGTCCAGCACGCTACTGCTAGACCACGGAGGCGCCCAGATAACCAACATGACACACAATGACTGTTTGCAATATCAGTAATTAATTATCAGTCAAATAAAATAACGGAATAAAAGGTGTTATATTTATACAATATTTAAACCCGTAAAGATTATAAGTAATTTTCAGTAATTTTTTAGAAGATTTGTTAAACGACGACTAGGATTATCTTAATTTCATTTGTCTACCAGTATTATATAAACCGAATTGATGCGATCCCCCACTTTCTTTTATATTAAATGTGTATAGAATGTTCTCTAATACATATACCTTCTTAAAATTATTCATCAAACTAGTAAAGTTAATTCCCTGCCCCCCACCCCCCGTCTGTGCGTGTGCGTGAGTGCATGTGTTTTATGTTACATATAATAAAGGTGTGGGCTCAGGTTTTTGTGATGTTTGTATTTCTTACAGAATTATGACCAAACGACCACAACCTAAATAGAAAACAAATTATATATATTAGTATATCTATAAGGCAGCTGTAATTAGAAACAACGCATATATATTAGTACGTATAATATATATTATGATTATAATCCTAATACCTCCGACAACAGCAAAAATAGTAGACTATTCACTCAGCCCAAATAGCACGAATAGTGTCGGTTGTAAAAAAACCTTGATCAAGTGCATGTGTATATATGTAGTTGATATATATATATATATATATATATATATATATATATATATATATATATATATAATATAAGTGTATTTAGAATATCAATATTTTCATAAATGACATTGTATTTATTTATTTCTTTCGCGCGACCTTATAGTTATCGACAATCCCGATACATAGGTACGTCAAAAAATATAGTACACCTTTATTAACAATACACCATAGAATAATTTATTCCATAGAACAGACCAAATATTGCCAGAAGATGTTGTTACTTCTAGTCCTACATTTGGCTTACATTACTGTTTCTGTTGACAGAAACGTGTTTCTATCTTTACTGTTTCGGAAGAACGTATATGTACATATGTATTAGAAGTGAACGAAAAAATATAGCTCTTTAATAGTCCTTATTTTATACTGGATGGCGTGATCAATTAATAATAATAATAATAATAACAATGATAATGCCTAATTCAATATAGAAATGCAGCTACATGGCCTATATAACCGGTGGCGCAGTTGTCACTTGAGCCATTATAGTTTAATTATCACGTGCACAAAGTTATCCGTAAAACAGCAACAATAAAATATATATAAAAAGGTATATATATATATATATATATATATATATATATATATATATATAATATCCATATAGATGCTTACATTTTATAACATATGGAGGCTACTCTAAGGACTTAACAAACGACACTATTTTGATTTAAATAGATGTACATGAAACACACATACACACCCACGCACATTATTTTGTTCAATTATAGTATCTATTAACGTACCTATTAATGTCAAAAACAAGTGGACTATAATTACAAACCGAAAACAATTAAAAAAGTAGTCATTTTATCCCTTGTAACGTAGTATATATACAGTATAACTATCCCTGTATAATACACAAAATTATTGGTGATTTAAAATTACTATAATTTATAAGAATATGATAATAATATTAAGATTACTGGTGTTATTTAATTGTAAAGCGATTAGTAAATTAATCACTTAGTAAGCTACCTAAAAGTTTCAATGCTATTAAAATTATGAGTGAGTGGATAATTCATGCCAGTATGAACTTTACTATTCACTTTAACTCGCTTATTTAATGTTTGAAATAAGAGTGAGTAGTTTTAGGCTACACCATTGATGGCATTCCTGTATGCTTACTCCCTATATGTGACTCATACTGTGTTTGGATGGTCGAATCATACATGAGATCCACCATTTGACTTTTGGAAGGGGTCATCAGTTGTCGGCGCATCATGGCTGTTCTATATGCCATACTTACCCAAGGAAATGTATGGAATGTACATCATATTTTAGAAAAAGTGAAAAGCATAAACTAATAATATCTCATTTATAGCTTTAATCGAGAACATTCTTTAATTATATAAACAAACAATCGTGTTTGTCCAAGCATATACACGCTTAGATTAAGAATGCTGCGATGTGGGTGAGGGAGTAACTACACCTATCAGAACAGTCGCCGCCATTTTCTTCGGCTCGACGAGTGCTCTCTTTAGAAGGTGTGGTGAAATTTCGCAACACAACAGGTAAGTTGACGGCAATGTTAATGAAATAGCATGCATTTAATTGAACAGTTATTCAGCAAATAAAATAATGCAATTAATAGTTGGAGGAAAATCTTGCGGTCGACTTTTAAACGTGTAAATTGTTAGCCGGCAAAGCCGACGCCCACTCACTGACTCAGTCTACCGCTTCGCTGACTAGCGTTACAGCGTAATGTGTGTCTAGTCTGTGGAAGAGTCCGGAATATCGCATTTGTCAGTAAGTCAGTCACTTTTCGTTGTTGGAATATTTATAACAGAATGCAAATTATATTGGACGTTATAATACAAATAGTTGGTCTATTTGAATATTTCGATGGACGTGGCGTTTTAGTGATTTTCCCGAATATCGATTCAGACAAGCACGATGATGAGATTGACCTACTTTCAGACTTCAGTCTGGATGTGTAGATCTAACGGGGCGTCGATTATATTATTAACTATAGACATTTACTATAATATTAGTACTTTCCGCCTATTTTTATGTCGTGACTGGTTTTCAGATCGGCCAAACCCGTACAAGTGTACACTGGGAGCTGATTCATATCAGAAATTGATTACAGGAAAAATAAGAATTTGACAATAACAGGCAATTTTTTGCGGATTTCAGAGTTTTTCATACAAAAAATCTAACAGCGAAGGGGGCGTATCCCGTACCCCCCACGCACAATAGCTTCAAGATTGCAAATTTGTTTGCATTATACATTCTTATGCCGATTTAAATTTTGTCTGACTCCTGGATATACTGAATCCTCGAATTTAGGGAGAAACTTTTTTAAATATAGCTGAAGAAATAATTTCTTTTAAACTGTATCGTTTAACGTGAATAACACTGTGCAATATGAATTATCAAGCTGTTTTTTACTGGTGTCAGAGATGTGGTTTAAAATTTTTGAAAATGACTCATGACCCACATGCCTTAAAAATATAGTTAGAAGTGTGATATGCCTATCATGGCATGTTGATTGAAAGTGTTTTGTGTGAAAATATAAATATTTTTCTTCATTTCTGGCAGAAGTTATTAACACTTGGCAGTTATGTGTATTTTGAAATGATGTTTTAACTATGAAGTTGAGAAATCAAATATAGATTATTTTGAACCTCATTAAATATGCTGTATTTTGCTGTAACTTTAACCCTGAAATGACCAGTAGCCTGGAATCATAAGCTATAGTCTGGAATCATAAGCTATAGTCTGGGTGGTACATGGTAGACATGCCCAGAACCAATATATCCGCTGTCCTGGCATAGCACTGGTTGTCACAGAGTCTACCCTATGTTTCTTGAGTGAACAAAAATGTGTTTACTAAGACTAAAAATACATTAAGTTTAGATAATTTAATACTTCATTTGTCAAAATTATTTGATTAATTCTTCTGTAAGACATCAAGTGTCTACAACAAGGATGAGAATTTTCTAGAGTAGGAAATAACGTTTTTGGTAATGGGGAACGGGTCAAACTGGTGGTTTGAAAAATAAATCTCTTTCAAAAGTCATGTTTTATCACCATCCTCATAGTCTCAGATTATCCAAAAAATGTGCCCATACCCCCAGGTACATCTAACTCACTTCACTCTGGGACCTGCTTTTCAGGTGTGTTTTTTCTTCAGAGCTCACTCTCATGACTGCTACAACTTACAAGACATATTCTTCAGCTTCATTAGATATAACAGATAATCTTACTTTACCATTTTGTTGTTGATAGATAACTATTCACTTTGGCTAGTCATTTAAAAGGGATGACTAACCTGACTCAAAATCTGGATGCAACTTTAAGCACGATTCTTATTCAAGGAAGCCTAATTATTAAAATCAGGGTCATCTGTAGTTTCCTCTAAAACAAATGTTAAATATCAATTGACTAGTTTGAAGAAAATCATTTCAAATGGAGAATGGTGTTTTTAATACTGTTTGCCACTATGAAGTATAAAATACGAGCTTTTAAAAAGAATTACTGGAAATGCCCTAAATTTGAAATGAAAAATTGATTCCCCTATATTTCTGACATTTGCTATTGAAATACTTTGATGAATGGTAAAGATTCAGTTGCTGTCTTAGTATAACATGATAGAATAAGATATTGATTAATTTTAATATATTTACTGAAATGTGTGATTTATTCCTAATTCAGGTTGTTATCATTCCATCAGAATGCCATCTTGTTTAGTGGCATCATGAAAACTTGGGCTTATAATTGTATGTAAAGTGTATGCAGCATACACCATCCAGGAATTTCAGACTTCGGCACAAGAAATTGTGCACATGTTTGTTTTATCACAGTACCTACAGAAACAACTTTCTGTACAGCACTACAAACTATCCAGTTTTATATCACACACCAGCACATTTAAAGTAGTACCATGTTTGGTTTAATCTGCCATCTGTGGTTTCCTTTGGTATTTACAATCATTTTATTTGTTTGTAAAAACCTTGATATTGTGAGTTAATTATAATGCATGTTCATATCTTTATAACATGGCATAGTAACACCAGTTTTTATGTAGGAACTATTATCAGTGTGTGATGAATACATTTCAGGATTGGTATCATAATGGGATGTCATTAGTAGAGTGGGGGAATTTTTAATTATGACTAGAAGAGGAGACTAACATATGTAGAGATCACCTTCATTAACTACCTGTAGGTTTGTTACTGTTAGCAGTAATAGCATACGGTCACAGCCCATCATTAGATAATGCCAAATATGGTTGTATGGCCTAGTTGTGCAATGCAGTATTCTGGTCCTGTGTTAGGCACATCTGTCCGGGGCTTCCCTGCATAATAGTCAAATACATTGCAGGGGCCATGGGAGCTATTTATAGAAAGTTATTGATTGTGTCTGGGAGACTGGCCTCAGTCTATGTGCTGCAGACAAGTGGTTCCAGGGGACTGAAGACTGTAGAAGCTACATGTCAGTGTGTCTGCGGTACATTGTGATGGGCAGTGGCGAGCAGAGTTAGCAAGGAATGGAAACGAAGAGTCTGTTTTGTGTGGATGTCAACCAGTGAATGGTCAAAATTCATGTTGCTATTGTGACTTTTGTGGGTTTTTTTGGGCAGCAGTTGTCGGTATAACAAAGGATTATCTGGATGTTTTTTAGTTTGAGAATCTGGATATGATTTGATATCGGTGTCTTTGGGTTTTTCTATTATATCCTTGGCTATTGTTTGCATCTCGGTTGTGTGAAATTTCATATTTATGTAAGTAAAATGAGAGATTCATAGGTTGTGTGCTCAACTTCTAATGCTGATGCTGTCCATAAATATTTGAAAGTACTGCTTAGGCTGTGTGTTGATTTAATAGTTTATCTCTTGCTTCAGAATGTATAGAATAATAATTGCATGTTTAAGAAAGGCTAGATAATCAGCCTGACTCGAGAATGTTTATAAGCCAGTGTCCGCTCTCTGATTCACAGAGATACTGGGATACTGTTTATGATAATGTGCTGTCTGGCCTAGCTGTGCTGTGACCAGTCGTCTCACTGCCTCTGCAGTATCTGCTAGACACACTGTCTGGTAAAATAATTAATGCTACATAAGGCAGTTAGTCTGCTCTCTTTAGGGCTGTAATTTCATGTCACTGAAATTCAGTTGTGTTCATATCTTGGCATTTGCCTTTGAGATCTCTATTTTCTGTTTGATCCAGGTGGAGCCAAGTTTTGATAAGCTTGAAGCATATTTTCCACTGATGACTGAATGTTTTTTTGTGGTCAAAAGTGGGTTACCAATATCTGTGTTTGTTAGAAATAGAATGTAGAATTAGGTTTGCTGCTGCTGCCAATTAAATTAGACTGGCATATGATATATTAATAGCATTTATTTTCTTCCCATAGAAAATGTTCATTAGTCATGTATAACTCAGAGGTCTGACTCACTGCTGTTCAGCTGCCAGTTAAAACTAATAAGTCAACTGGGCGAGTGTATAAGATAGACATGAACAAGTCACTATGAGTAATTTTACAAAAAACAAGTGTTTGTGGCATATGCCATCTGAGGTTTACATTTTGTGCGTTGCTTTACTTTGATTGGTAGCTTCTCTTCACAGGAGATATTACAACGAGAACGTAGCAGACAAAAATGGAAGTTATGGTAAATCAAATTTGGATTCTGTTTCCAGTTAAATTTGAATCTTAACCTTTTGGTGCTTCGTTTCAGTAGAAGTAAGATGAAGTGAGATTAACATCATTGTTCCCATCAATGGTTCTATGCTTGATGATCTCAATACCTGATGTGATTGTGAATCAGTTCTATATTATCATCATTTTGTTTTCCCTTTCTGTCTGCAGATAGCAATGGAGGGGGAGATACAGCCCCGTGAAATACAGATCCTCGAGACGCCTGAGGACATTGAACTGCGCCGTAATCAAGTCCTGAGCAGATATGCTGCCTTCAAAGATGCAACCAGATTGCGCCGTGAACGCCTTGAAGAGGCCCGCAAGTACATGTACTTCAAGCGCGATGCTGATGAGCTGGAGAGTTGGATTAATGAAAAACTACAGACTGCCTCAGATGAGAGTTACAGGGATCCAACAAATCTACAGGTAAGAAAACGGTCGCTAAAATTGTCTTTGTTGATTTTCTCTTTATTTAATGATATGTATATACATGTGCAAATATTTAGTTGTGAATTTTCACACCCTTTCTCTAAACCCATTAGGCCAAGATACAGAAACATCAGGCTTTTGAAGCTGAGATTGCTGCTCATTACAATGCACTAGAATCCCTGGATAAGAGTGGTTATGAAATGATCGATGCTGGACATTTTGCTTCACAGACAATTAAGGTAAAATCACAATAGCTGGGTAAAGTATCCTAGATTGACGCGTAATTGATATGATTTGCCACAAATTATATTGCTGGAATCAATATCCAAAGTGATCTGGTTAGCTGATAGATAGCTGTTTGTATAATGGATTTAATGCATCATTCATTTATTACGCATCATAGGAACGTCTTGATGAACTACATCGTCTGTGGGAATTGCTGCTTCGCAAGCTTCAGGATAAAGGTCTGAAGTTGCAGCAGGCCTTACAGTTGATCATGTTCCTGCGTGAGTGTGATGAAGTCATGTTTTGGATCAGTGACAAAGAGACCTTTGTTACAACTGAAGAGTTTGGGCGCGATTTAGAACATGTGGAGGTGCTTCAGAAGAAGTTTGATGAATTCCAGAAGGTTTGTTAAGTTGTCATTTTGTTTTTCAGTGTGTCTCAATGATGGTTGATTACAGGTAATATTTGAAGTAATGCTAAATAAGGAACTTTGGTCAGTTGTACTTTGCTTTTCTTAAGCTGGTAGTCTTTAATAGATGATCTACTAAGATGGTTACTAGCTTTTGAGCAATCATTTCTAGGATCTACAAAACCATGAAGATCGTGTGAAAGATGTCAACATCATGGCAGACAAACTTGTTGAGGAAAGTCACCCTGAAGAAGAGACAATAACGAAGAGAAAGGATGTGAGCATGCACTTTATTTGAAGATATCCATTTTCTGTGCTACAGAAGCGAACATATTTTGTACTTTTTTTACAATGAGAAAACATTTCACAGAGAGCTTTTTACTCCAACAGGAACTGAATGAGGCTTGGGAAAGGTTAAATAAATTGGCACTGATGCGTCAAGAAAGACTCTTTGGAGCTCATGAGATTCAGCACTTTAATCATGATGCTGATGAGACCATTGCCTGGATTTCAGAGAAAGATGCCACACTCTCCACTGATGATTATGGACGCGATCTCGTCAGCGTGCAGGCACTCCAACGTAAACATGACACCGTTGAACGCGACCTTGCTGCTTTGGAGGAGAAGGTAATCTTTTAGATGCTGAGATGGTTATTGTTCATTTACATCGTGCCTCAATGTTATTATTGTAACAGGCTTGGATCTTGTTATTTTTTCAGTGTCTGATGGGATGAATGAATGATTTATTTCCAAACTCTACAATATTACCATTACAACAATAGTTATGTACTACATACAAATATATATCATTTAAGACTGTAATTACAGTAATGGATAAGAAAAGTTAAATATATATATATATATATACATACACATATATATACACACACATGCATATATATACATACACATATATATACATACATTGTTATAATGCTTTGGTATTTTTCATAACTTGGTTTAAAAAAATAGAACTATTATGTGTATTCTATTGTGTATTGGGTAAAAAATGATATGGTTATGGTTTTGTTGTCCATTGTTTATGTATGTAGTAATTTTTTCAGGTGACTTCTCTGAGTACTGAAGCTGACCGCTTGAAGGGGACACATCCTCAGCAGGCTGATGATATACAGAACAAACAGCAGGAAATTAACAGCAGCTGGGAAAGACTTAGGGCCAAGGTATTGTCATGATCACTGGTATCAAAATTGTACCCATCACTAATTAAAAACATTAAAGTTTGTATGTTGAAAACGTAGTCCCATATAATATTCAGAGGAACTGAACAGTTGTGGAAAGGTGAATGTTTGTGTGAAAAATCAAATTACTATAATTGGTTTACAGAATTTAATCAATACATTTTCAGAATTATATACTTGTTGAGCAGTGTATTAATGTTGATATTAAAGTATTTTACCATGAAGAAATATGGTCTGCTGTTTGTAATTGCTGCATGTTCTCTGATTTCAGGCTTCTGAACGTCGTACCCGTTTAGAGGATTCTTACTATCTGCACAGATTCTTGTCTGATTATCGTGACCTGATACTCTGGATCAGTGAATTAAAGAGTATCATCTCAGCTGATGAACTTGCCAAGGATGTTGCTGGGGCTGAGGCTTTGCTGGAAAGACACCAAGAACACAAGGTGAGTGTCACGTTAAAATTTTATAATACTCCTATGTTTTGTGTAACATCAGCTGTATTACTACTTAATGTTAATAGTCTAATTAGCAGCATGTACTTGTGATAATGATGGCATGGTAGATCTGTGTTTACAGCAGAAAACACAGTGAGGTATATCATCTATAACATAGTGTCATTTCTATTATTTAGGGTGAGATAGATGCTCGCGAAGACAGCTTCCACGCTACAGCAGAAGCTGGGCAAAAACTGCTAGATTCTGATCACTATGCTGTTGAGGAAGTGAAAAACAAACTTGTCAATCTTGCAACAGAGAAGACTAGTCTGCTAGAGTTGTGGGACCAGAGACGAATCCTATATGAACAGTGCATGGATCTGCAGCTTTTCCTCAGAGACACAGAACAAGCAGATGCATGGATGACAAAGCAAGAGGTTAGTATAGTCAGTGATATTGCCTGGCTGAACAGGTAGTGATTCTCAATTGGCAAACTGGTTTTTCCACTTGTATATGGACTATACCATACACAAATACAGGAGTATTACAGTAGTTAGGTATATAAACATCCTAGATTAGGTTATTAAACAGTGTTACCACTGTTCGTGGGATATTTTCCTAAGGCAAATCATTGTTCATAATTTTTTTAGGCATTCCTGGCTAATGATGACCTCGGAGATTCTTTGGATGAAGTTGAAGCCCTTATTAAGAAACATGAAGATTTTGAGAAATCTCTTGCTGCCCAGGAGGAGAAGATAAGGGTTTGTACTAAAAAGTTTACGAAGTTTTGATACTTTGCTTGTTAAGAGATGTAGCTCAAAAATAAAATCAGTACACAAATTGCTGTGTGTACGTGTATTTATTACTGTCAAACAAAACATGTCAGAATTTTTTTAATTTTAAGATAATTTCTTAATGTCTAAATACTAAATTAGCTTTATGGTTGATGCTTACTTAAAGGTTACAACCATGTATGAAGATTCTGTTAATCTAACACATTAATTTTCTACCATACACCCTTGTTGTGGCACTTCCCTGATCTAGTTGGTAGCATGTTGGATCACATATCCCTACCACCTGAGTTCAGATCTCGGCATGGGCATATCTGAAGTGTTTCATCTTTGCTTCATTATCTTTGGAGGTTGCTCAGCCCATTTAGCCTAGCATGTGCACAAAAGTGGCTGTAAAACGCCAATCACCTTGTTGCATTAGTTAGTAAATTGTTTTTGTTTGTTTAACAAAACAGGCTCTGGATGAATTTGCTACAAAATTGATTGAAAACGACCATTATGCTGCTGATGAGGTTGCAGCTAGACGTCAAGCTGTAAGTAGGATAAATCTAATATTTTATTTATTGAGTCAAAAATAATTTATTTGTTTTGGGAACAACTAGTGTATTTCTATTTCTCTGGCATCGTTATAGCTCCTCCAGCGTCGTGCAGCCTTGTATGAACGTGCTGCAGCCCGTCGTATTCAACTTGAGGATTCCTACAAGTATCAGATGTTTGAGAGAGATTGTGATGAGACAAAGATCTGGATCAATGAGAAGCTGAAGTCTGCCTCTGATGAGGGATACTTGGATCCAACCAATCTCCAGGTATGGAATATTATATACTGGTTTGACAATATCCATTGGGGTTCTATTTATTTTTTGTGAATAAATAACTTTCAGTTTTAGATTATTGTTATGCGTTTTCATCATGTTAGAGTGTTTTTGTTATGTTAGACAATGATATATATAAAAACTCTGTGGATTAGTTCCTTTACAGAACATCTTTTGTGACAGATTAATGGTATAAACAGATTGTAAATTTGCAGGGAAAATTGCAGAAGCATGAAAACTTCTGTGCTGAGGTTACGGCTAATGAAGCCCAAGTGGAGGCTGTCACCAAGTCTGGCCAGGAGTTAATTGACAACAACCACTATGCCAGCGATAGGATCAAGGAACGTCTAGATGAGATACACTCGATGTGGAAGGACCTGAAAGAACAGAGTGAGAGGAAGGGAGCAAAACTGAAGGAGGCCAATGAACAGCAACAGTTTAACCGCAATATTGAAGACGTAGAGGTGTGGATCTCCGAAATAGAGGGCCAGCTGATGTCTGAGGATTATGGAAAGGTCAGTATACGTATTGTTTTATGTAAAGCCATAAGATGTATATTCATAACATAGAAGGTCAGAACCTTAAACGGTGCTAGAACCTTTAGATGTCATAAAACACAGTGTGTGTATATATTCAAGACAGTAACATAACCGGTCTGATATTGTGGCTATGCTCATGATCATTTGACGTAAATGTGTTTTGTTGCCATCTTCAGCAAGTACTACATCACATGAAAAAAGTGAGTTGTGGCTTAATTTTTCCTTTGCTCAGTTCAGTTGTTTTCTGTAAGACCTGCTTTTCGGATGGAGGCTGCCTTCCTCTGTCCTATCACACAAACAACCTTGCTATAACATTTCTTCTTGTTTTTAATCCTCATTCATTTTTGACTAACTTTATATTGTGTTCTACTGCTATAACTGCAAGCACAGCCTGTGCCTCTTCATGAACTGTTAGCTTTGTATGAGTGCCATTCACATGAATGTGTAAGAGTAATGACTTGCTGTGCATTTATTTGTTTACTGAATGCTTGTAGCACTTTTTTCCTTCAAATTATGTATGACTGCGTCAAAGACACTGCACACATTTAAAACAGTTTGCATTGCTGCAACCATATAACAGTATAATCATATTGTCATCCTGTCATTTTATGTCATGATCCAGGCATGATCTGTTCTCATTTATTTATAGTGATAAGAGGTTATCTTTTTGTACATCTTGTTTTGGCTCGTTACTGTTCCAGCAGCATTGTTCCTGTTCACATAAATGTCACGGCTTTTTATTATTGTGAAATTGTTATGTAATATAGTATACTAGTAGTTTTTACGGGGGCCTGTTTCACTTTAGTGCAGTGCATGAAACAAGATGGCTAATTTACATCAGTTCGTTAGCAGTAATACGATTCTGAGGCTGTGTAGAATCATATACCTGTACTGTATATATGCGTGTCTGTAGCAGATGTTCACGTCTTTTTTCTAGGATCTAACCAGTGTTCAGAATCTTCAGAAGAAGCATTCCCTACTGGAAGCTGATGTGAGTTCACGTCAAGAACGCATTGATAACATTGTCCAGGCTGCTGACCAGTTCGTGCAGCAAGGCCACTTTGATTCCGAGACTATCAAATGCAAGCAGGTCCAGCTCGTTTCCAGATACAGGGCACTCCAGGTTGGTGATGGCGCTAGAGTAATACAATTAAAAATCAATAGAAAATTCTATTATTGTTGTTCAAGATAATCTTTTCAATAATTGTTTAAAAGGAACCAGTCGTACAAAGACGTACTAAGCTGACTGATGCTCAGAAGCTGCAACAGTTCTTTAGAGATGTTGAGGATGAGGAGGATTGGATCAGAGAGAAGGAGCCGATTGCTGCTTCTACAAATAGAGGTATGTTATACTAACAATACAGTCTGAATTTG